>VWZF01006737.1:1158721-1193757 GCA_013396755.1 Sclerurus mexicanus | reverse complement strand
TTTTTGCCACCCTCCCCCCCCCCCCCCGGTTGAGTTTTTTTTTTTTTCAGTCCCCCCCCTTTTTTTTTTTACTTTTTTTTCCCCTCCCGGGAGGGGGTCGGGGCGGGGGGAGCCGCGTTGCCTCCGCGTCCCGCGTTGCTGAGCAGTGCTCTCTCCGCAGGTGGCGGAGGGNGCACAACGCTGGGGGTGCGGGAGCCTGGCCCCCGGGTCGGGGCACAGGTACATCCCCACGGGTTTGGGAGGGGAGCGTGACGGCAAAGCCGGCGGTTTCCAGCCCAGGACGGTTCTTCAAAAGTTTAAGGAGTTTCCGTCCCGGACTTCATGAAAAAGCGAAACTGTGTGGCATGGCAGGATGCTCACCCGCTGTTGCAGTGACCGGCTGCTAGGAATAGTTAAAACAGGGAGTTTGTGGAGCGGAGGGGCGGCTGTGCGGGAGCCGTCCGGGACGCGCCCTCGGAGCCGCCCCGGTGCCGGGGGAGCTCCCCGTGCCGCTCTGCAGGACCCTGTGCCGCCCAGCCCTGCTGACACTGCCCCGAGGATGCCGGCTCGCTGCTGCGATTGGGCTTTGCCTTCATCCTGCCTAAGAGCAGCTGCCTGTGGCAGCGGTTCAGCTCCTCCTTCCTTAAGAGTCCATAAAGTGCAGCTGAGAATCACACACTCGTGTTTGTGGTGCTGGAGGAGACTTTGAGTGGGATGATTTTGCTGTGCTTTCACCCTCTGGGCACTTGAACGTAGGTGCCTGGCTAATGGGTTCACCCGTCTTTAATGTCCCTCGGGCAAGCACTGGCTGTGCCATTTCCCTCGTTTGTGCTTCACGATGGCACTTCGTATCTGGTAGGGAACAGAGAAAGTAAAGGAGGATGCCAGAGGTTCCCTCTTACACAGGTGCAGCTTCATTTGCATGTATTGTAATTCCTTTCCGTGTTTGTTTTCTGTATATCAAAGGCCTTTATTATCCTTGTCCCTTTTTCTCTAGTCAGAGCCGGTGAAGCAAAGCTTTTGAAAGGTGGTACAGGTGAAGAAATAGTCTTGATACAGAGGCTTGTCTAGACATTTGAACAGATCCTGAGGATTAGCTGATGGGGCAGAATGCAACAGAAGACCCTGAGATTCTGTTTTGGGACACACAAAACGTGTGTTGGGTTTTTGATAACATTTGGAAGTAATGTATTGTTTTCTAAACAATGCTTATCTAGATGTTTGCAAGAATAGGGGGGAGGGTCTGAAGAGGAAGCCAAACCCTACTGACCTTCGTTTTCATTCAAAGAGTTCCTGTATGATCTACAGAATTCCCATTGAATCTAAATATAGTTTTGTTTGGAAGTGCATTGTGGAGCAGTGTCCAAATGCAGTGAGGTTTGCATTTTCAGGCTGAGTCCAAAGCCCTTTGAGATCACCAGGAGTCTCCCTGTTGACTTGCTGGGTTTGGAGTGGGCTCTTATTTCTGTAGTGTAAAAGGTCACGTATCTTATCTCATTGGATTCAGGACTGCTGGACCTTTTGTTTTCTGGATTGCTGGGAATGGTGGGAAGAAGTTTAATTCCCCATGTGAAGTGCCTGCGATAGGCTGCTTCAGCAAGGAGCACAGAAACCCCTGTTCCCGCTGTTGGGGTGGGACTCTGCCGTAAAGTATTGTGTCCTATCTAGGACCAGATCTCTGCCATGGGAAAAAAAAGTTGCCAGTTCAGGAGAGTCTGGGACCCTCGGCCAGGTGTTCAGGTGAGGGGACCTGTGAGCAAAGGCCTGTTTGTGTGGTCTCTTTCCTGCAAGTCTCAGGGGACTTCCTTGATAAGCCCTTGATGATGGGTAAATTAATCCCCCTTTTCTGCAGGGTTTCAAAGCATGCCTAGGAACGTAATAAAATAGTAGTCATCACAGTGTCAGAACCCCAACAGACCTGAGCACAGAGTAACAGATACCTGGAATTTACTCATTGTGTAGCATGTGATAGCGTTTGATGTTTGAAATTTTTTAAAAACTCCATTCTCTTGACGCTTGTGAGACCTGTAGCCTCATTGCAAAGCCGAGACCCCCACTAATCCTGGTGTAGTGAGCAGCTCCTCAGGAAGGAAGATGCAATAAACAGTCGTACTTGCTGCCTTCTGAGCGTGAAGTAGGTTAGCGGGAGATAACAGTCAGGGGCTTGGCTACTCAGCTGCTGTGAATTGGCCTTGCAGTGGGAATCTGATGCAATATGCTGGCAGGGTGAGTGCTGTGTAATGTTTGTGCCAGAAAGGCAGCTTGCTCGANCCCCCCCCCCTTTGTTGTTTAATTATATAACAAGACATCTGAAAAAGCAGCTCCTCTCTGTAAGAGTTTCGTGCCCATACAATGCAAGTCCAAAGTTTCTTACAAGCTCTTCTGATGCACTGTCAAACTAAGCAACTACTGGGTGAGTAAACACCAGAAGGTTACTGCTTGGAGCATGCTGTTCTCAAAGGATTTACCTCCTTTGCCATAATAATTAAGAGATCTTTCAGCACAGATTCAGAAAGATTTCCACACCTGGTTGAAAACCCTTTGGAAAGGTGGGTGGGTGCCTCAGAGATGAAAGAAGGGCTAGTTTCCTGCTGTTGATATCTTTCCTGATGAAAGAGAGGAGGTGTATTCTCATGCGTGGGGCAGCTGACAAGGGATTGAATTCACATTAGAATAAAAAGCCAACATACTGTTTGCAGTCTTCAGGGATAACAAATCTAATTGCTTGAGAGGGCTATGATTCATACAGTTTATGTATTGCTGTCCTTTCAATTAGGCATATTTAAAATATATAAATAATTTAAAGTTTCGGTGCTCAGATGATGTGCATTGATTGCAGAATACTGCTAGTTGTTTGTGTCTCTTCAAAGTCCTCCAAATCTCTGTGGACAGCTGATAAAAAGATACACCTCTTTGCTTATGTTAAAACTCTTTTAACAGTCTCCCAAGTACAAGATTTGCTGCACTCCACACTCTCAATTCCCTTCGTTTTACTGCTGCTGCCTTTACAGTTTGCCACCACAGTGAGGCCTGTGTGTGAATCAAAATGTGATTTTCATCAAGCGTGAATGGAAACGAGCAAAGTTTAATTTGAAATTATTCCAGATTAGCATTTTGATACTTCAGTATCGGCATCAGTTGTTGGATCCTACTGATGTAGGAGGGAAAAACAAGGTGCCTTGGTTTATCCCTAATTAAAAGTTTTGCAGTCTGTGTCCCTGGGGAGTTGGTAATGGGATACAGGATCTCCTACTACCAGAGTTCTGGCTGGAGTGGAGAGCAGGTTGCTGTTCCTGGAAGTTGTTGCTGTTGGCAGCTGCGGGACAATCCACGGGAAATGAGTTGGTGGTCTGTGTCTCACTCGCTGTTGGCAAATAGCCTTGTCACAAAGCCACCACAACAATTACCGCTAATTGGCATCATTGTTGGCAGTTTCACAGGAGAGGCTGAGGACTGAATGGGATGCAGATTAAATTAGTAATAATAATACTTAGCACCTAAAATCTTCACACTGTTTCACAAATGCTAATTAATCAGTTTGTGTGATGCCCCTGTTAGGCAAGACCCAAACATGCTGTCATTTCTGAAGAGGTGTATGTCTGAACAAGGTGTGTGTCTCCAAAAGGAAGGGGACAGGCTGAACAGGGACTGTTCAGCATGAGAGATGTGCTCCTGTAGCTGCATTGCTGGAAGTAAACTCTCTGCAGCCTCTGGTGCAGGCGGTAACCTTAAGAATATACAGCTGCTGTCTAATGGTTTTAGCTAATTCCTTATGAGCAGAGGAAGAAAGCTCTCTTCGTGTGAGGAACGCATATACGGATGCAACTACATCCACAGAGGGGTTTTACACTAGTGTAAATATTTGGTTATAGAAAACTAGTAATTGTACCTAGGTATACTGGAATGCAATATTTTTTTTATCAGTACTGAAGGGAGGCCTAGACCAGTGGAAGTTCACTTTGGAAGTGATTAGCTTTGGTCATTGTGTTTCACCCAGCCCACAGATTCAGACACCCTATTTCACTTGTCCTCACCCACCCTCATCACCAGTCCTGCCAATCTGAACAGTTTATATTGTACCTATTGCCAGAGGCAACATTAAGCAGGATAGAAACATTCATATTGCATTGTAGCTTGAGTTCAGGAAGTTCCTGCTGTCTTAGTTTTTAAAAGCTTCTTTTCTTCCCTGTTTCATTGTTCTATCTTTTTGCCCCCATTGAATTATCTACACTGCATGTTACATGAGACACACCACTAAACGGCTTCCAAGGCCCTAAAGGACAAGAAGTGAGTGTGGCTCTTTGTTGCTGGTAGGATCTACATATTTAGGTATTTTTTTCTCAAATACCTAAAAATCCCTGTATTTCCCAGTTGCGCAGGTAAGCTGTGGCTGGATACAAAGGGGCACGCTGCCAGCTGTGGTCTGCAGGGAGTCTTAGTGACCAGGACAGGTCATGCCCTGGTTGCTAGAGAACCATGAATCATTTGAGGGAGCTAAGCAAGTCCTAGTGGCTTTAGACCTGCTGTTTATATGGATGTGTGTTACCTGTGCTAATGTCAGGCCATGCTGCCAGACTGAACTCCTATCACTCCTCATTCTGTCAAAGTGATGGTCTCTTGGTAGCACACCTGTATGTGCTGCTGATTGCATCACCTGAAGGGGAGATGAAGAACAAAGTCCTGCGGGTTTCTCCTGTATGCCAAATAACCCCCACGTGTTTCCATGAATAGCAAAATTAAGGAAGGAGGGTTCTCCTTATCCTTCTGCATTAATCCCACCTGTTCCCTCCTTGTCCCAGAAGGCTCCGTGTTCTCTGCAGCTGTCCACCCACAGTTTGGTTGACAGTAAGCTAGTACTTTGACATCTGGCTTCTGCCAAACAACTAATAAGATGTGGCTCCTGCCCAGTTTCTCTCATAGCCAGTCTGTGAAAGTAGTAGGAACTTTCTCTGGGCCTTCTGCCTCAGTTTCAGATCATTTGACATGTTCAAAAGCTGTTAAGGAGGCCTCGCAGCAAGGAGGATGGAAGGAGGGGCAATGCAGCCGTTCTTAGTGCTTTGGAAAACCAGGCTGAGAAGACAGGCATGGGACTAAGGACTGTGGTTTTAATGCGTGAGAGTCAGGTATGCTTTGTTATTTCCACTGTGGCTGCTCTGATGGCATGGTATCAGCAGAAGTAGTGACAAGGAATGCTCATATGATCGCTGACTCCCACTACCTGTATCCTCACTGTGGTGTGCACTGTTGGGTGCTCCAGAAGCCTGTGCTGCATGTGGGCCTGGGAGAGGGCTCTGTGTCTTTCTTCAGTATTTGCCTGCAGGCTCATGCTTCTCTGAAAGAGCAAGGATTCAGAGCATATGGGGGCTTCTTACAACATTTGAGATTCATGTGGAATAGGTCTAAACTTCTAGAAGCAGTTCTTGTCTTCACTGAGTTTTCCTTTCTGTGCCCATTGTTTTCTATTAATGTGTCAGTCCTTACTACTGGGTGGCATGGTCACTTGGAATTTAGGAGTCATGATGGTGAGGCTGCTGAGTCTTGTCTAAGTTTGAGGTCCTTTTACTTGGGGGTCTTTCTATTTTCATGAGATGTCTTTCTGCAACTGCGCTGATATAGAAAAGGGGAATTGAGTGGGAGAGCTGTCTTTTACGGATTGCTCTCTAGAGGAATCCAATTTTCATGTCTCTTCACAAGCACTAAATGCACTTTAAAATGTTCTATATTTAACATTTCAAAAATGCGTAAGTGGAGAAGTAATGTCTTAGTTAATAAATATGAAACTACGGGGCATTTCTTTAAGATGCACATTTAATATTTAATTTTGTGAGAGAGACTCTTGCAGAGACTTGGCTGTGGAGTGCTTCAGGCAATGATCTCAGATGTGGATTTCAGGTACGTGTGCAGTCTAATAACAGGGTTAGTGACAGCACAGTGTCAAATGTGTTGACACGAGCAGTTCCCTTGTTTCAGTGCAGTAGTCCCCATGTGATATGATAGGCTGCAGAAACTAATTGTAATGAGTTTGGTTTAGACATTTAGGATTTTCAAGCATGCCCTTTTAAAATACAGGTGAGTGGGATTATCTTGCAGTTCAGATGCTGGAGGCAAGAGACCTCGCTGGGGGAGCTGGGGGGATTGCACAATTAGCTGAAGGTACTTTGGTCTCCCGGGTAGCTGAGGGTAATTAGTATTGCTCTGGCTCTTTCTCTAGCTAATTCCTTCAGCACCCTGCCCTATTAGGGAAAAGGGAGGAAACACATAAACCATTTCAAAATCCCCGGGGGTGGAAAAGAGCATCTGCTCCTAACATCTGAGGTTACTTTGAACCTGTTGAAATATGTAGTAGCTGCTTTATTGTTTTTGCCAAGAGTTTCCACCTACAGTGATCCCAACCTCTGCCTTGTTAACAGTGAGGGTGTTGGAGGCAGTAGTCATCCTCCTCTTCCTCGGCTCACAGCAGCTGACAGTGGCTGCTGTGCTGGACCTGGCACTGCAGGATATAGGAGTGGGGATGACTGAAACCACTGAAAGGTTTTTTTTTCCCCTTCCAAGACCAGGGTCACCCACCATGTTCAGAGTTGTTGCTTGGGTACCCCAGCATAGCTGCCCTCTGTGGGCCTAAGTTGTACTTCCCACAGTGAAGATGCCAGTGTAGAGAAGAGCCAGTTAGTCCCTGGGTTTTCAGCTGGCAGATGAACATTTTTTTGTGAAAAGTAAGCAGAGATTTTGCATCATCTTGTTTAGACAAGGAGAATCAATCTGGAAGCATGTGCGTGTCTTATGGAAGATTTTTCCATGCCAGTACTGTTGCCTTTCTCAAGATTGGATTACCTTCAGAAACTAGATCTATTTGGATATTGCTCACGCTGAGTATGGCAGTCAGCTGTCCAGTTGGTAGTACTGTTATCTGCTTTTTATTATTTACTGGAAATCAGTGGAATTTAATTTGTCTGGATTTGTCTCCTTGTTGTCTGACTTCAGACCTGCAGCACTGGAATAACTATTTTGTATCTACATGTCCAGTATATCCCCAAATGGAAGGCATCATTAGGAAGATGGGAGTCTTATCTGTTGCTGGCTGTGCTTGTGATCAGGAACTGTCTGACTCTTTATACAAGTGTCTACTAATTTTGTATAGATGAGTGGTTTATGGGAGAAAACTTGGGCCTTACTGCCAGAAGAATCATGTCTCCTGCTCCCTCTGTTAACAGGAGGGATTGTGTCCCATTGCGAGGGTGCAAGCCCTGAGTTAATCCCTAGATCTGTCACTGACTGTGAATTTGGGCAAGCTGCTGAATATCCTTGTGCTTAATTTCTCCTTTGCTCACCAAAGAGAAAATGCTTCCATCTTTTGTTCATTTCCAGTAAACATTTTTTTTTTTAATTTTTTTTGAGTGGTGGGGACTCTCTCTTGCTTGCATGGGATTGAGTGTCCTCAACTGCTGTTCTTAGTAGAGCTGACTGCTCCTGTAATATGTATAATAAGGAAGAATACACAGGAAACAACAGGCTCTGTGACTTGCAACTGAACTTTAAAGTTGAGTGTTGAGGAGGGGGTTCTGGGACTGGGGTCACTGCAATAACAGAAACAGCAAACAAAGCCAGGACTTCAGACAGACCTTAAAGATAATACCAGGTAGTCCTGAAAATCTGCCACTTCAGCAGGAGTGGAGTGGTGAGGTGTGGATGGGGTCTGAAGGTGCTGTGGTGTCTATCCAATTGAAGTGGAACTTCTTTAAGCAGCAGGTATTAGATCAGCTCAGGGAACAAGGATTAGAGCTGTGCTGATGGTATCTAAAGGGTGTATCTGCTTACTGCACTGTGTCCCTGTGATGAAACTGAAGAGCTGCCTTGTGGAAATGTGGTGTGGCCTTGTAAATTGAAAACTCTTCAGTGACTTCAGTTCTTCGTGCTGCTATTAAAGTGTATTACTTATTAGTTTTTCGTTAAAAGTGTTTTGGTTTTAAATTGAAAGAAAGGTAACTCTTATAGGGGAACCAAAGAGGAAAGCTTCAAATTGTTATTCCAGTCATTTGGAATACGGTGGGAATCTGTCACTTTGCAGGAGTAATTTATTCTTCTCTGGGATAAGTTAAAGTGAATGTAAACCTTTGGTGTATAGTTCTTTGGACTGACCTCTTTGCTTTGAACTTGCATGAGCTTTTAAGACGGAGCTGGCAGATGTTCATTTTCATGCTGGAGAAAGAATGTTTAGTATAAATATATCCACCTATTTTAGGCAACATAATGCCATTGTTGCATGCTTGTTTTATCACTAAGAATCTGACTGCTGTATACATCACCCTACTGTACAATGAATCAGTGAAATCTCAGCACTTGCTCACAAAAAGAGGCTTAGGTGAGTACAACTATTCTTCTTTGAGTTGAGTCTTAAAATTCTTCTTTGATCAGTGCTCCTGAGTTTGGCAGGCTGCTCCAAGTTTTGGCTGGGGTTGGGCTGGCATTACCATATGTCAATACCTGTGCAGGATTGGTTGGAGCACGGGACAGCTGTGGGAAAACAATCAATTTTCATTTAGCTCTTAGCAAATCTTCCCCTAATGTTGCTGAGGGATTTTGCACTCTGGGTGACTGAGATGGGAAGCCCTCTGTACAAAACTGAAATATGATACTTCTGGCTAGGCTGGGCATTTACTGGCTTTCAGCATGAACAGCGAAAGCAAGGCAGTAGTCCTAGTTCTCACAGCATTCAAAAGGTTATGTTTAAATGTGCTTCCTGTTTTACTGTTGTTACGCTGTGGTTTGTGTCACTGTCTGTGTGTATGTATCGATCAGTGCTGATTAGACTGTAAATGGGCAGTGTTTGGCTTTGTGGTTTAAGTCATTTGGGAAGTTAGATGTACTCAGTTTGTATTGTACTCTCTTTTTATTGCCTTGTGTTGTTCTTAGTGTATTGTATGTTGTGGCATGTATTTACTCCTTTTGGCATTGCTGATTTTCTCCTGGATCTCAGAGTACAGCAGTTTCCTACAGTTTGCATGTAGCTTTATCAAGTGAAAATTTGTTTGCAGGGGTTTCCTGCTGCTTTGGCATCTTATGTGCCTCCTGAGTAGTTCAGGGGTGGTGGCTATGCCCAGGTTGCATCATGGGGCCCTCAGCAGAGTGCTGCTGCTGAGTGTTTTGGAGGAGATGAGGCTGCTGAAGTGATTGAGATCAGTGGCACTATGCTGAACTGGTGGCACATGTCCAGTTCCCAACCCAAAACAGGGCAGCAGTTGCCAACCCCAGACCATGAGCTGTCTCCAGGGACTCTGTGGAATGTGAGAGTCTTTACAACTGTCAGAATGATGAAGACAAACAAGTGGCTTGTACAATCAAGAAATCTGGCCATCCTTGTTTCAGTTGCTTTACTAATTTCGGGTCGTCTGTAAAGGGTTTCTGTACTGCTTGGTGTGGAATGGTGAAAGTATTGTGCTTTTCTTGGTAGCTGTTGGATCCTCTTTGAGTGCCACTGGACAAAACATGCTGGTGTTGCCATAATCCCTCTCTTTAACACCAGGTTGTCTAGTGTGGAGTGAAAAAACAGCTGCTTATACCTACTGCCCAACTGCAGCCAGTCTGTAGTGACTGATGGCACAGTTCCTAGGCGGGTTTAGTGGCCGAGTGGAGAACCCTATTAATGTGCTCTGTGCTTCATCTGTGGATTGCTTGGTAGATGTTGGTGTGGAAGTGGCTCCAGGAGCCAAGGCCACTTGGGTGATCAGCCACCAGCCTGGACTGGGAGCATCCCAGATGGCCTGTTTTCATGCAAATAAATAATTTTCCACTGCAAATAGCAAAAGTGTTCAGCAGGTGAAGCTTGACTAATGATGCCATAGCACCTGACATCCAAGTGATCGAAGGAAGGTTGGGGACATAGTTGAGTGACCTAATCCATGGCAGCCAAGACAGGAGGATTTTGCTTCCCCTGTGGTGAGTGTGCTTAGGACAAGTGTAGAGAGTATGCCATTGTCTGCCAGTGTTGGACTGTGTGTTGTGTTGACACAGCAGCAGAGTTGTGTTAGAGTTTTGGCTTGGATTTAGTAAGTGATCATTGAACATTAGGAAAGGAGATACTTTGCTGACTTGGGTATTATTGGAGAAGTGTTGTAGTAATGAATCACTTTTGTTTTGAACATATGTACATGTGTTTGTATAGAGACCTGGCTGCTCCGCTGTGAGAATGAGAGCACCAGCAACAGAGAGAAAACTGAGCTGAATCTCTGATGTGAACTTCACTTAATCCCCACGCATGTGCCATAACACTGTCTGTGTTGTGAGGAAGAGTGGTGTTCCCAAAGTGCTGCCTGGCCCTGGACCATCTGGTGGCAAGGAAGCACTCATTAATGAGGAGAAACAAATTTGCTCTACAAAATTTAGCCTTCGAAGGGTGGAGGTGAGGCACAAGTGTCTTTGCCAGTGTTATTTCTGGATGATGCTGGTGCTACTTTTCTGGTCAGTGAGCAGAAGGTGGAAGTGAAGGTTTGTCCCAAATACCCTTTTTAGAAGAAGTGCCTTAGCCTTAATATGACCTACAGGTGCTGCAGAGCTCTTGTAAGCTATCTTGAAAACTATGCTCTGGGTGAAACATGGGCCAGGATTTGGCCTGTAACTATTTTGCCTGTAGCTTGAAATACAAAGTTAAACTCAGAATCTGCAGTTAAAATGCTCAGGTGTTAGTGTAACTTGTGTAACCGTAAACTGTGAACAATTTTTCTGTCTTTCTCTGAAGATTTTGTTGCGAAGGCAGACAAATACATTTGACGTTCTTCCAACAAGCTCTCACAAGGGTAATTTTGTGTGGATGATTGAGTGGCCTGGAAACACTGTAAGATATTGTCCTTTTGTGGGTTTTATAAAGAGGAGATACAGTTGAAATAATTTATGATATGCACAGAATCTCAGCAGTCTGCTGAGAGAGCTTCTTTCAGCAATTACCTGTAAGAATAAAGTAAAAAGCATGTATTATTGATATTCACATTCCACATATTAAGAAATATTTCTTCTGATATTGTTAAATTTTTATTTGTAGGCTCCAAAGGAGTGTAGAGTAAGACAAATGTGTTTGAGGAAGAAAAATGACTTAATATGCTAAGTTTACATATTTTTCATTTGATGGATTTATGGTTTTTAATTACACCTTCATGTCTTGCATTGGGATCCCTGGGGGCCCTTTCTGAATTTCATGTTGTACTCCTATACGTAAGAGATGCTTTAACCTGCCACCTTATGCAGTCTTACTTGACTGACCTCTGGTGAAGTTACTTGTTATTCAAGTTTAAAGTCTGAGACCTCCACAAAGAGCTAAATGATTAGAAAAATACTTGTGTGATTGAGAGAGTTTCTCATCCTGACATGTTGTGAAACACAGGCTGTGAATGGGTTTCTCTGATTTTTGCGTGGGAGGGTGGACTTTGTGCTCGGCATTTGCTCAGTTGATCGTGAGTCGTAACACCCTGGCCTCATCCTTACTGGCTCCCTGAGGGCAGTTTGGCAGTGGAAAGTAGTCATGTCTTTGGTAACAACCCTTTGGGGAGCCATGACTGGGTTCAGGGAAGAGTATTTTCAGCAATATGTCATCCTGAATCTGGCTGTGTGTCTCTCTCCTTCTGTCTTTGGTTACATATTACACTGGATTTTTGTTTCATAACAGTTTGCATGGTAGTTCTTTTATAGACAGTGGAATCAAAAATGTGTTAACAGGTGGAAAAGGAAGCCTGTTGGGTCTGTGTAGTTTCAGTTGATTTACACAGGTGAAATGAAGAGGAAGTCAGACTGCAGAACTGGGTCAATGTATATATTCCAAACCCATCTCTGTGTAGGTATCATTACCTCCGCCTGCTTTTTTCCAGCACTTCCGCTTCATTTTTCTGCTCAGTGGAAACATAATTACCTGTTTATGTGTATATGTGTGGAAATGTGCCAAGATCTGTTTGTTATAACTAAGACATAGCCTCCTATTGAAGAGGTGAACAGCTCAGGCTGATAATATTCAGGCTTTTCAAAGGAAACTTGCTTTGGGACTGAGTAAGCGTGAGTATCCAGGCACAACTTGAGCCTCCTTTCTCAGATTTGTGCTGTGTGACCTTTTATTATTCTGGTCATGGCTGCTCATAAGCACACACAGCTCAAGAGCAAAATGGCTCTGATATGTGCTGTAAGAATTTAGTTGGGTTTCAGCTTCTTATCGCCGAGTCTTTTGATGACGTGAAAGATGTGTTATACACAGGCTGGCTTTTCTGACTTACCCCGAGTTCTTCACTGAGTATTTTATTCCTGTGGGAGGCCTTGGCTCTTGTGGGATTGGGTGCAATGAGAAGTGTGGAGTAGATAGTTAAAGAACTGCAATGCAGAACAAATATTTGACCCTGGGAAGTGAACACAAGTGAGAACACAAAGGCATTGTCCTCTGAGAGATCTCTACTTTTCTGTTTTTGTAGTTTCTATTTTAGTTTCTCATGCTAGAACCATAAAATATCTAAAGTTGGAAGGGACCCACAAGGATCATCAAAGTCCAACTCCTGGCCCTGCACGGGACCACATCAAGAATCACACCACACTAGTCCAGGCTCAATTTAATTTTTCTTCTTCTTACCACTGGAGCAACAGCTGTGTTTGCTAGTTTTGGGGAACAGTCCATGGCATTTCCTCCTTTCTAGAGGCTGTGCTTATGCTTTCTTTGGGAAAGCTATCTCACCAGTGGTACAGAAAGGGTTCATGTGCTGCTAAAGGACTGAGCTGAAAAATATCTATGATTGTTTGAAAAAAAAAATCTAAATCCACTGTGTGGAAAATGTACTTCTTTCCATACCTGAACAAGATTGCGCAAGATTTTGCAAGAGCAAAAAGTTAAGATAATCCTGATCTTACAGAGGAGTGAGTTAAACCCAAGGAGTTTTGTAGCTCAGCTAAGTACAATACAGGAGTGACATCACTGAGAGATTAGAATAAGCTTTGTTATCTTCAAAGACTGTTTACTCAATGGTTGGAGAATCACTGTGTTTGTAGGTAGAGGTAGGAAATGTCCTCAGGCAGGTAGAGTGTGATAGCATTACACAGAGCAGTAGTGTTTCTCCTCAAGCATCCCTTCATTGCTCTGTGCTGCTCCCAATCTGCTGGCTGCCACTGCTTTTGTATACACAACCCCTACTGATGTCTTTTAGAGACTACCAAGGTAATTTTGGATGCTAACCACTGAACCCAAGCAGTATCCTTTTTGGTTTTTTCTTCTACATCCTACTGAGTTTGGCCCTATATACATGAATTATATGGACAGTTTGTAGCCTTTGGCTTGTGTTTTCATTGTTTGCCTAAAATTCTGGGAGATGTTCTTACAGGTTACCTTCTGAAAGCCTGCCCTGAGTTACTGTGTCTGTCTGTGGAAGAGTGGGGAGGGAAGGGAGAAGGGAATAGAACAGAATGTGCTGTGTCTCAGTGCTGGGCTATCAGCAGCCTGTCCTGCCGCATGATGTGGTGGGTACAGGGCCCATGTCATCCTGCAGTCTCTGCTGGGAAACACCTTCTGTCAGGGGAATGAGTCCTTCTGATAAATATCCCTATCTGACACCCAAATCGTGTAACAACCTGAGGAATCAGCTTCTACTAATCCTGGAACGGTATTCCATGTATTGTTCCTATATATATACATCTGTAAATTTTCCTTAAAATATTGGCTAGAGGTGTTTTAAAAATCATAGAGTTGAGTTCTGAGGATAGTTACCTATCCTTGGGTATTTCAGCTATTGCATGTTATCACATGGAAGACAGTTTGGATTTGGGTTTTTGGAGGATTCTTGTGCACCTCTTGGGTCTTTTCTGCAGTTCCTTTTGACAGCAGTGAAGTTACTTCTGATCTTCAGTAAAAGGGCAACTTGATTTGCAGATTTATGTGTAAAAGCTGCTGTAAAATTAATTTAGAGCCCAATGAGATACATGTCCAACATGCAAGTATTTAGCAATTCCTCTTTTTTCTCATGAAAACATTCCTGTAAAAGTGGTCTTGAAAGCAAACTTTTGCCTCATTGGCATTTTTTTTAAGAGACAAAACAGAGGTACAATGTTCCAGGCAGATATATTTTTGTTCCCAGCTGGTTTGAATGCTCATTTGATCTTAAGTCTTTGTTCAATCCAGTCCTATGTCATTAATGACTCTGGAGTAAGTAGGTATGCAGAGCTGAAGGAAATCCTGTTTTATATGTTCCTATTCTAGGACAGCCTCAGAAAGACTAACAATAATGCTGCTTGGTGAGGTAATGGGTAAACAGGGTAAGAAATAAAATGTACTTATTCCTTACTGAAGCAGAAAAATAGCTTACAAAGCATAATGTTGGCTTTGATAAGTGTAGATAATCTGACCTGCTTCAGTCTGTGGATTAAGACATTAACTGGGGAAGGTGAAACGGCTTCTTGTAAAGAACCAGTCCCTCTGGTTGTAAAAGAGGTGTCAGCAAATGTTAACGAGAATTAAAAAGAAGTAGGGGCCCAGTCATAACCCAGCAGAGTCACTTGAAAGGCTTACCTTGCCTTCAGCGGTCAGTTAATTCCCACCTGAGGTGGAGGGTTGTGTTGCTCAGTTTAGTTATTGTGACTCCGATGTGGGCGCTGGTTCCAGTCAAAGGAGTGAGTGATGCATAGCAAAGCTCTGGTGGAGCCTTCAGTTTGTATATGCTCTCTTCATGGTCCTTCCAAGATGCTGTGGGAAAAGAAAAGGGGAGCATCCCCCAGCTTTTCCTTCCCTCTGCTGAATGAGTGAAGTTTAGTAGAAGTATTTGTTTTCAAGAGGAACCGGTGTTCTTGTAGGAATTTTCTTCATCAGATTCTTGAGGAAGTTAAGGCTGGATTTAAAGCTTTTGATCTTGGTCAGTAGATGGATAGCAGACAGAAAAACAGGATGGAATTTTGTTGACCTTTCTTTTTTGAGAAGAAAACATGAAATGGTGTAGTTTTTCCATCAGCCAGCTTCCACAGCGGCATGTGTGAACACAGTGGAAACATCTGAACTCCAGCCCACTCACACTGTCTGTGCTTCAGGCTTCCCTTGGGACCCAGGGCAATTCAGCTAGCATTACATTTTTAGATAAGCTTACCCCATTTAGCATAAGCATTTTGATCAGCATGTGATTACAGACTAGTGAGTTGCATGCATATACACCAGAGCCCTTGTGTTGGTGTTCCCTATATTTGCACTGGTTTTATATGCATGTGTACTTCAACCATATTTCTAACCCCTTCATCTTTTTGACTGTGGAATAGCAGTGATCCCTTTTCTTTGAATGAGTAGACAGAATCATACTTGTGACATATTTTAAGACCACTTAGAAGATGTAAACTTATTTAAGTGCCAGTGATTTATCTTCTTTTGCTTTATTTGATTCCTTAAATGTCAGCCTCTCTGAACAGTTCCAGGATTTTCTTGCTTTATTTGGGAAGTGTCAGTTGATGAGAAGGCAGCTGGTGTGCTGAAAGCATCATTCCCTTAAGAATTTAGTATGTGGTGTGTTTAGCTGGGAAAAAAGCCCTGTGACAGTTACCCCTTTGTTTTTATTTTCTTTTTCCCTCAAAAGTTGCTGTCTTGCTCTGCTGGTTTAATGGTGAAAGAATGCTGCAGTGTTGTTTAGCTGTGCAGTGCCTTTCAGGTAGTGAGAGGTATCTGAGGAGTGAGAGAGATCCTGTGGGAATAACTGGCTGGCACTTGGTTGACCTAAGCTGGCGGGTCTATACAAAGTCCTAATTCCTGCCTGCCAAAAGAGCATCTGATGCAGACAGCTTCTGGGTGTGTGACCCCTTTTGGTATGTGGGCTGTGCGTGGGCATGTGCCTTCCTACCTGGTTGGTAGGTGTGGCTACTTCCAGTGCTTCCTGCTCTCTCTTCAGGAGACCTTGTCCTAGATGGAGAGAGCTGCTGGACCCCTCATGGCAGGAGGGAACTGGGATACCTGTGCTTATCTTCTGTTGAGGAGCAGCTGATCATGGCTCCCTTATGCAACCACTGCTGATTGGCAGAGTATTTAGGGGAAGGGAGTGAAGAGGTGAATACACATTTGACATCACAAACTTGTAAATGCCTGGTGGAAAGTGCAAGGGGGAGATTGCTTGAAGCATCTCCCTCTCCTAGACCCCAATAACTGTATTACTGGCTCCAAGAGGGACCAGTAGGATGGATGGAAACCATGTATTGACTACTGCTTTCCAGAAACACTTGAGATCAGAGTCTTCTGAGTACCTATCACCTCTCCTGTGTCTTGCTTGTTTCAGGTTATGTTGTGATGGCAGTCCTGATCATTATCTCATATTAATTTTCTAGAGCGTGATGTATGTGAATACACCTACTGCACTCAGAGATTTCACTGCAAGATTGGAGACATGTTTAGGAAATTAGTAATGAGAGAAAAACACGTAATTAAAAATTATATCAGTTTGGAAGCTCATCCATCTTCAGCCAGCTTGCTGGAAGAGAAAGGAATCTTACACAATACTTAGTGGTGGGAAAATGCATTTGGCTTTCTACATTTTAAACAGGAAGGAACTATTTAAATGACAGACTTACAATAGTAATTGGGGCATTTACTTGGGAATGCTGGATCACATATTGCAGTTGCATAATGTCGCAGTAACTCTGTATAAAGTTAAGGCATATCTCATTATATTTGTTTTCTTTTAATGATGCCTTCAGGTATTTTTTTAAAACTTATTTGGACCCTTTATGAAGTAATTGGGTCATTGTACAGAAAACAGCATTCATATTTTGAGGTAGTCAGATTTACATATGCCAAATATTGTCTGTAATATTATGAGGATGCATATTAACAATTTATTTGTTTCCCGAGATACGCAATTTTATGTGAAATGTCTTAAATTCAGAATCTGTAACAGAATTTAGCTCTTCATCCCCAATGACCATTATAAAATTGCCATATGCCTAAAAGTGTGCTTAGCACAACTGCAATTATTCAGACTCTGAATTTCCTCTCATTTTATGATGGGATTCTTAGTTTAGAATCATTTTATTCTTTAGCAGTAGGAGAAACACCATTTGGTCATATATGGTTCATTATAAAATGCAGTAACTTCTAAGCATTTCAAACAGTACACATGCTTTATTTAAGTTTTTATGCCATTTTTCATGGACAGTTAACAGCACCTTGTTGTCATTTTTGTCATGATACGTCCATAAACCCAGTTATCTTTCTCTTTGATCTAACTTGCAAACACAGAGAAAACCTAAGCAGATGTCAGAGCAATAACCAGGTGTACATTGTAGTACTTTGCAAACTTTTAATTGCTGCAAGAATGTTTCCTAGTTAATAGCTCTGTTTATTAAGAGCTCCTATGTGTTGTATCCTTTTCAGGAGCGTACCTTACCTATGGTATTTCCAGGCTGAGGCTGGCTGGTTTATTTGGTGACAGCCTTGGAATAACCTTACAGAGGGGTGTGCTTTTTCACTTATGATGCCTGTGGTGTAGTTGGCAAAGCTGCTGAATTGCTTGTGGTGGAGGGTCCTGTGTAATTCATGATTTTTGATAAAATCATTAGATGCTTTAGAGTCACAATTTTGACACAGGAGGGCCTAGACCCAGCTGGGCCTATGGATGTGAGCAGTTTGGATGGGGCTTAAGGCAACCTGGTCTTGTGCAAGGTGTCACTGCCCATGGCAGAGGGGGTTGGAACTGGATGATCCTTAAGGTCCCTTCCAGTCCAAATTATTCTGTGATCTTTGGGCAGATGCTAATGGTGGCTGTTGGCTGTCCACCTGTTGAGAGGTGATGAGTGTTGTTATCTGGAGGATGGTCAGTAGGTGAGGAGGGTGTGGCCACAATGACTTAACAAAGATCAGCAGTTCTTGATGGGACTTCAAGCAGGGAGCCATTAGTTGGTGGCTAAGGGACACCTTGTGTCTGGGAGCTGGAGGTCAGCAACAGTGATGGAGAGTGTGGGCAGCTCCCTGGCATTCCCTGTGATGCATAGCCATGGAGAACCAGCCTTCCTGGAGAGGTGTGAGGGGAAGCACAGTCTTGACAGCCACCTCGAGGTCTGTGCTGTTGTGCATGAATGGGGAGATATGGATATGATCTGAGGATGTCTCATGCATGCTGGCATCTCCCCTTGCCTTTGAAAGCAAGTTATTAAATGGAAGCATCCTCAGTTACAAAGGAGTCCCTGGGATCTGCCAATGTAGTTTGCTCCCCAGATCATTACATCCAAAAGATATTCCCATGTACATCTCATCAGATACAAAGTACAACACAAATTTAAGACAAGCAATTGTATTCAAGATTTTCTCCCATTTCCCTGTGCTCACTGCCCGAAAGCAATGGTACAGTGGGAAAAGGAGACCCTGGGTTCATGCGCCTGTGCAGACCTGCAGATTTGTACCCAGACCAGGCCAGGGAGCCAGGACTGGGTCTTTTATGAGAGATAATATGTATTGATGAAACAATGAGAGAGAATATATTTTCTCAGGAATTAAATAATTGCTTCCTTGATGAAAAGACTCAACATCTGGCTCTTGTGTTTCATGTGTTTTGTCATGTAGATAACTGTTTGCTTTGTTCATGCAGTAATGTTAACTTACTAATATATGAAACTGTTTCCAGGTCAGTGAAAAACTGCATATAAATCTTTATTATGTGTACTTGATTGTCTTTAACTCTTTATAAGATATGATTAGTGTCCAGTAATCATATTGTGGTGCTGTTTCTGTGATTACACTGGTAGTTAGTGTGCAGTGCAATTCTGGTTTTATAGAGTGAAGCTAATGTTAGTTTGATTAAAAAAAAGGTTAAGCATTGGCCTGTGTTGTTGGCCAGTTAATTTTCTCACCTTTCTGCTGCCCAGTTTCATTGCCTCCTGCAGTTCTGAGATGTGACAGTCAGCCACCAAGTGGCTTCTGATTAAAAAGCTGTGATCTTTAATATGTGGTGCTTCAGACTGAAGTAGGACCACTTTCAATATTGGTGTCTGTGATGGGAGGGAAGGACTGGATTGCAGCAGGTCTTCAAGGACAGTGACTTGGCGAAGCACTAGTGCCTAGAAATGTTTTGATCCTATTGTAATGAATAGCTGCTAGTTCCTGTTGTTGTTTCTGTTTTGATTGAGTGCCCAGCTGGTGTATGGTGCAGATAGGATGTTGGGGCAGGGAAAGGAAGTAACTGTCGAAAGTGCATCTCCCTTAGGAAAGCAAGAATGTGGAGGCATGGTAGAATTGGGGTTTAAATAGCACTTATTTTTCCTTGGTTTTCATAGTGCACTGACCGTATGCAATTTTCCACATGCTGGGTAATGGAAAGTTGGCCCCAGAGGAGGTCACTTTGTAAGTCAAGTTTGGAATTATAAAATCAATCACTCTTGGGTCACTAATTGGTGTAGAAGATAGGAATTTCCTATACAGTATGATAAGTTCATTGGTTTTCTGGCAGTGTGTGCTCAGTGCACTGTTTAGCCAACGATACTCTTTCCTGATTCTGTTGTTAACTCAGGAAAAGCATCAGGTCATTTATAGCTACACCCAAATCGCTGGTTTGTTTCTGAGTAGGGGAGGGTGGAGGGAGTTTGATGTCATGTAGAATCTACATGTGTTTCATGAAGTTTGTTTTCATCTCTTTGTGGCATAATAGCAAAGCTTGGCAGCAATGTGGGAATCGTGAAGATTGATTGCTCTTGGTGTTAAGCATCTCACATCTCTGAGTTTATATCAACACAAGCCTTCTTTCAGCAGCAGCATCTGGTTCATTGGCAAGAACTGTGGGCAGTTGTTCTGCTCACTCTGGAGATGCCTCTGGCTGTCACGTGGCTGCTGCTTTGGCCGTGCTGCTTTGTTATTCTAGCTGGTCCTATTTTCAGTTATTTATTTTTTGGCTTACCTTTGATTCTGATGAATTGCTCCTGAGATTATAGTCTTGAATAAATCTTGCCTAACTTTTTCATGCAGGGACTTCCAGGAGATGCTGGTGCTAATTTATTTCAGGGACTATTTGCTGATGGAGCTTGGAGCAGTAGCATACCGGTCTGTGCCTTGTGTAGGTCTTGCCTGTGAATCATAGCATCAGTCATGTGAAGAAAAAACACACATCTTTGAACATATCATACATAATAGGTTTCTCTGAGACTAGAGCTGCAAGCATATATCAAATATTAACAGTACACAGTCAGTGTCTGGGATGGTGCTGAGAGTCCTGGAATCAGCCACTTGGATTTTTCAAGTTGGCCATTGGGAGCAGAGTTTCTGGCCCAGCTGATATAAACTGGCATAGGAGCAAAGAATAATGTGTGTTGGCTCTGGATTTGCATCACCTCCCATGCTGTCCCTACCTGTTTGATTACTGTGTGTTTTTTATTCATACACCTTGTACTTTAAAAACATGATTTTTGTCACAAGTACTGTGGCTTTGGAAGACACGTGGGCTTAAATAGAAGTAAATGTTTCTTAAAATACTGAAGTGTCTACTGTCATTAAAGAAGCCTATCAGGATCACTGCATCTACTGGTTCAAATTAGCAGAGCTGTGATGTGCAGGAGGCCGAACAAGATGGTTATCTTCCCTGGCCTTTAATTATCTGTTGAACTGCTTTAGTGCTGTCCACAACAGGAGCTATTTGACAAGCTGTCAGATTTTATAAGGATGTTAGCAAGGCATGATTACACACACTTTACTGGTTTTAAATGTGTATTTACATCTGTAATAATAATACTAAGACAACTTGGGTGGCCTTTTTTTTTTAAATGATTTGCTGCAAATGTAACACATAAGTTACTGCCATAAAACTTTGTTTTGAAAAGAAGGAGAAAATGTGCAAACTAAAATGTAACTTAATTCATCACTCAACAACTGCAAACATACATTTCCTGAGCATTTTATGAAGTGGAAAGGCAGGTTGGTGAAAAGAGTTCACTGCTAATTTGAAATTAGGAACAGGAACGCTTCAGCTTAGAGGGAGATTTAATGACTTGGCATTCAGTATGAATGTTGCCATGGATTTCTTTAGGGCACAGGTCTCACTCTGGGGCTGTAATTTCTGTTCTTGAAAGAACCCTTTCTTCCTCTGTACTTGGCCTTTTTCAACAGGTGATGAGGCAACTTCTTTTCCAAGGTCCCAGAACACAAATTAAAATAAAAACATCCTTTTATGTAGTACCTTCAATTGAACGGAAACATTAATGTACCCTATGATGTTAGGCATTGTCTACCTTTGTGGAATTTCTATAGAGGCAACATTAGATACAGTAAATGTTTAAGAGGCCTGTTAAGTGTGACTGGTAGGATGAGCTAGAGCCTTTCATCTCTTAGTTGCTGGTTTTAATAGGATCTCGCTTGAAGGGTTTTGAAAGTTGTTGCCAGGTATTTGATTGCTTCTGTCTCTCAGGAGATAAAGGTTGTTTTGTGTGTGCGAGTGTGAGGAGCCTGAAAGAGCTTACAGAGGTATTTTTGCCAGTCATCTGTGGGTATGTCTACATGTGTGTGTTGTAGGCAGATATGAGCTCCCTTTGCCCATGGGTTTAATATGTTTGTATCCTGTGCCTTAGCAGAGTTTACAAACCCTATTAACATGGCTTTTGAGATGCTTTGAGCATGGGTAGAGTGGGTTTTCATCTGCCTGTGGGCATAGCCCCATGGATTTATGTTTGTAGAAGGAAGACCTTAGGCAAAGGGAGTTGCTCCTCTTGGATTACGCCAGCCCTTTTGACTGGCAAGAGGTTGCACAGCTTGCAGTTTTTGCAGGACCACTGCAGGGCTTTTTAACACAAGGGTTACAGGTGGGTATTGATCATCACACTGTTGTTGAGCTCACACAAATGTGATTTGCTGAGCTTATAAAGGCAATTCTTACTTGTTATTTAGGTTGCACAGAAAATGTGCAATGCCTTTTGATGCCCAGTCAGGTATTTTAAGGATTCAGGGCTGGATAAATGCTTTGTTGTCAACAGTGCAATACAGCCACTGAAAGGCTTGTTACAGGACTGTATGATCAAAGGAGAGCAGCAAACTTACAAAAAGTGGTATTAGGGAAAACCAAAGGACTCTCGTGCAAAGTAATTGATTGATCTGACATAGGACAACTAGAAAACAGTTGTTTTGTAGGTAGGGTTGTCTAATACTGTTCAGGTAATGGCTGTTGAACACCAACAGTATCAACAAAACCAGCAAGAGTAACTTGTTCCTAATGCAGTCGTGTTCTTGCTATGAGGCCAACATGTCCTGGCCATATGTACTTGCATCCCAGAAAGCCAGTCATATCCTGGGCTGCATCCAAAGCAGCATGGGCAGCACCGGGAGGTGATTGTCTCTTTCTACTCTGCTCTCGTGAGACCCCACCTGGAGCACTGTGTCCAGTTCTGGGATCCCCAGTGTAAGAAGGGTGTGGACTTGGAGTGAGTTCAGTGGAGACCATGAAGATGATGAGAGGCTGGAGCACCTCTCCTCTGAAGACAGACCGAGAGAGTTGAGGCTGTTCAGCCTTCAGTACTGGAAGGCCACAGTAAGGTCACCACAAAGCCTTTTGTTTTTCAGGCTGAACAATCCCAATTCTCTGAGCCCTTCCTCTTAGGAGATGTGCATCATCCCTCTCATCCTCTTGGTGCCTCTTGTGGACCATCTCCAACAGGTCGATGGCCTTTCTGTGCTGGGGACCCCAGAGCTGGATCCAGTGCTTGAGGTGGGATCTCAGGAGAACAGACTAGAGGGAGACAGTCACCTTCCTTGCCCTGCTGGCTGGTCTGCTTTTGATGCAGCCCAGGACACAACTGGCTTTCTGGGCTGGCAGGTGCACATGGCTGGGTCATGTCCAGCCTCTCATCCACCAGCACCCCCAAGTCCTTCTCAGCAGGGCTGGTCTCCATTTGTTCATCCCCCAGCCTGCACTGATACTGGGGGTTGCCCCAACCCAGGTGTAGCACCTTGCACTTGGTTTTGTGAAACTTCATAAGATTCCCATAGGCCCCCTTCTTGAGCTTGTCCAGGTCCCTCTGGATACCATCCTGTCCTTCAGGTGTGTCAACAGCACCACTCAGGTTGGTGTCACCTGCAAATTTGCTGAGGCTGCACTTGATGTCTTTATCTCAGTCATTAATAAAGATATCCAATATGGACCCCTCAGGGACACCACTTGCGACTGATATCCATCAAGATAGGTAAGAGTGGCTGGACTTGCACCATCTAATTTAAGCATCTCATTTATATTCCTGAAGCTATCCACTGAACTTGTAGGGAATGGAATGTAGCAATTCTATACTTTGTACCTGTGAGGGAAGATTGAAAGTGGAATATTATGTGTAACATAGTTAATGATAGAGAAAATTTTAGGTATGGTGGTGATAGACTGTATTTGACAAAAGAATTATTCAAGGCCTGTAGAGGGTCACAACTAGGACGAGGTACGGAATTAATATAGGAATGATGCAAGTTGGAAAACTTGCTGTGACAAAGACAGTGTAGGTTACTGAATAGTCATCTAAGGAGAACAGTGTTTTAAAGTCTGTCTTCCTTGTCTGTGGCAATTGGACCCAAGCAACAAGTCTGTCTGCAGATATGTTATTCAACTTTCCAAAACTAGGATCATAAGAACAGAGGACTTGGAAGGGATCTTCAGATCTTCAAAAAGTAGTCCAGCTTCCTCCACTGAACTGGGGTCATCTATCTCTTGATCACCTCCTGTGGATGTTTTTCACCTACTCTTCAGATACCGTCTCAAAGGAACATGACTTTTCAATGTCATTCTGTAGCAATTGCACATATTCACTCACCTTTGATAGTTTTTTCTTGAGTCATATTTGCTGAATAGTAGCATGTTTTCCTTTCCCAGGTGGATATGGAAAGTAATTTGTCACCAGTCTCTTTGTAACCACTTTCTGTGCATTGGAGGACTCTGATCAGTTTTCTCTCTTCTAAGCTAAATAAACCACACTCCTTTAACTTCTTACAAGATTCTTGTTTTCTAAACTGCTTTGTGGCCTATAGGCACTCCTCAGATGGTCCGTCTCCATCTGCATTTTGTGTGTCGGGGATCATTCTTCACCCTTAGATTCCCTAAGAGGATCATTTGATTCTTTGGGCAATATCTTCCACCTGCATATATCCCTTAGGATCTGCATATTTATCTTTTCTTTCTAATTCAAGCTGGGTCCAGCAGAATTGGGTCAATTACTTCTATGCACCAGCATCTTTTGTGAGACTAAGGGATGACCATGGGCCTTACTTCCATCCAAGTCCAGTGATACTGAAGGCGCAGGACCCCACTTTCCAATAGGAAGCTGATAGCGGTTTTGTGAGTTTACTTGCTGAAGTTCCTCTGCTGAAGAGTGCTATTTAAAATGGATTCTTGGATGGCTTTTTTAAAGAGCAGCTGTGGGATGAACAGATTGGAGAGGGAGCTGGGATGTCACACATGTGCCACCTAGTAAGCAGAGGAACTGGAGCACACTCTTCAGGCAGAGTGTGGCCTGCTTGTGGTTGAGGTGTTAGAGATTCTCTTCATCATTCATTTTCTATTCATCTCTGTTTAGAGGGTTGTTTCGTGGTGTTTGTTTGCCTGGTTTTTTAATTTTCTTTTTTTTTTGTTTTTTTTCCCTTAAGTCCAAGCAAGGAGAAAAAGGAAAAACTCCAACCCACTACCCTCTTGCCTAAATTCAGATGTGACCCCAAAATTTTTCAGTCAACAAGGTGTTTTTTAATTTTCTTATAGAAGCAGTTAAACTGAGGCAGTGGAACTTAATTAAGATGAAGAATAAGTGAAATCCCCTTTTTTAATAAAAACTGCATGGTGTCCTAACTGTGCACTGTATGCAGCAATTTGTAGCTTGCAAGAGGAGTGCACAATGAGCAACCTTCTGGTTGTGAAAGCTAAATCGTTTCTCTGCCGTCCTCAAGTGTTCATTTACCAAATAATTGATAAAATGAGCGAGTGAAAGAGACAGTAAGAGAGTGTGATCCAATGCCAAGCACTGGTTTTCAAAGTTGATTTTAAATCTGCATTATGCTAATGATGTTCATTTGGAAAATGTGTCCACTCCCTAACTTCTGCCGCTGAGAGTTCTTTTAATTGGATTCAGATGGTTGGACTGAAACAGTTGCAGGGTTCGTATACAGAGGGATGTTCCAAGCACGTTTTTTTCCTGTTCAGTCTTTGAGCCAGGGTTGCTTTCAGTGCGGCTCATGTCCAGAAATTCTTGAACTCCCTCATTAAAGGTCTGTCTGGTAGAAATGGGAATGGTTCTACTGCACAAATGCAGTTACGATCACTTAAACGCACTGAGGATCTCATCTGAGGCATGACTCGTCTCCCAGTCCATTGAGCTGGCTGGGCTGGGCTGCTGGTCTCTGGCCAGAGTTCATCAGTGAAGGAGTCTATCTCACCAGGCTTGCGTTGCAATTTGTCATTCTGCAAACACAGGCTGTTGACTAAATAATTCTAATGGTGGGAACAGTCTTTTGTTTCCAATAGAATGATATTAAGAGTTGATGTTTCTGGGGCATTTTGACAAAGCTTCATATTTCTCTGTACTGGTGCTGTGCTCTGATTTTCACCCCATGCTGAAATTCAGAGCTGCTTTATTGTCTGAGCAGCCTGATTGAACTCAAACTGTATGTGGAGTAGGTAGCATTCAATGTGATGAAGATATCAGACAGCATCATTTTCCCAAGTAGCTGTTCTAACACATAAGCACTTGGTTTGCTTTGAAGAGGAAAGAGAAGTTGTGACTTTTTATGCAGTTGTGACTCTAATAGGCAGAGTTCTTATATTCTGATTTACTGTGCTCATAGACTAACCAAAATTTACTGGTTTCAAAGAAAAAAATAATTATGAATGGAAACTCTTTATCTTTTAAATAAAAGTGTCTAATTTCTATCAGAGGTTTTTGTATGAATTTCTGAAAGGCAGCTTCATCTAAGTGTCTGCTTCTGAAAGTAGGGTCAAACAAAGGCTTTTCAGACACCAAGTGTTGTGTGGTGAGAGATGTGCAACTATTTCCCCAAATGCTTGCTGCTATTCCAGGTCATAATACTTTGCTGAAGGTTTATGAAAATATAAGAGGGAAATTAAAAAAGACACAATGGGTGTTGGAAGACTGTGTTTTCATATGAACAAAATCAGTACTGAATTTACATTGTGAAGTTACAGTAAGCCACAGACCCAAGAGGGAAAATTAAAAGATTACTTAAAACCAACAATAAACATGCAAATTAAAAGTCATCAATTTTAAATGAAGTCATACACTATTAAAAATAAGCACAAAATTACATACCAGTTTGCCTGTGTAGTTTATAGAATACACCAAATGTTAAAATTGAATGAAATTAAGCAAAACATTTTCCGAAGGCAAGTAAAATATCTGTTTAATTAGATTGTAAAGAAAGAAGATTAAAAGTAATATTTTGTGAAACAGTAATTACTGTTTTTCAGAAGTAGTCAGGTTCCTGTGTGTTGATCTAAATTTAACGGTGATAGCAGATCTCTTTGGGGTCTTTTGTTTTGTTTGTGTTTTCTAATTATTTTAAATGGCAACCACTACCTTTATTTTGTTTTCTTTGCACTGAACACACTGCATGGCTGTTTGCTCCAATACTCTGCAAGCTCATGAAAGCAAATCTGGGAGATCAGCTCATACCCTCTGGTTCTGTGAGGTTAAAAGCCAAATCATTGCAGGGGACTATACAGCAAGATAACAGGAAAGGCAGCTGAAACCATTGGGAGGTGGGTTGAGGTGCTGATGGGAGCCTGAGATGTAAATAAACCAGATTGCTCTCATTTCCTCTTTCCACTGTATTATGCATTCCAATAGCACTATTCATCTTTATGACAGACACCTATTGCTTTAACTTTACTGCAGGCCACTGAAGTACATTAAAGTGGGCAGGAAATGGAAATAAATAGAGTTCAGTGGAGGCTGCGGAATAACTACACACACCACAGTCATTTTTAGTGTGGGGTCATGTGTTTTTTAGCAGATTTATTGTATTACTTGACTTTTGTTAGAAAGATGGGCACTGTTTAAAAGAGATACAGTATACTTTTTTTTTTTTTAAGTAAGAAAATGGTCTTGGATACTTTCCTTTCAAACTCTTTGGGGTACCAGAGATGAAAAGAAATTGGGTTGAGTCTCAGCTGGGTAGAGTCAGTGGGATATGTCTGTGTGCATTACCTCAAGTTGTGGTTAGAAACAGAATAATGTGATTGGAAATAGGAAGAAATCCTGCTAGCAAATGGAATTGGAGGACGACCGCAGCTCATTGGCTTAAATTAATCTTCCACGTAAAGGTAGTGAGACATTCCTGTTGAGAGGCCAAATTCTATTTAAAAATGTATTTGCTTGTTTTCTAATGGCTGCACATTTTGCTCACTTTGAGAATGTGGATTGCTCTCCTGCTTGAGCAGAGGGATGTTTTCAAGGACAGTGAAGTTACACTGCAAGCTCCAGATACCCTTAACTCCCAGGAGATGGGACTTCAGGTGATTTCTGTTTTTGTGAAGGCTTCTCGTGTTTGTTTTTCCTTGATTGTTTATATTCTGATAAGATTAGGTCAGTAACTGAATGCATTCACAACATGGGTTACTTGAAGACTTAGAGCTCATATTTTCACTTCTTTGAGAAAGTCAGATAGTTGAAAACTTTTCTTAAAAAAAACTAAAATCATTAGCACTGTTTTTTTCCCCCTTGTTTACACTGAGCAGCCCCTGGGTTTGCTGAGTGTAGTGCTTTCAGGTTATTTTTTTTTTTTTTACAATGACTGCTCTATAGTTGAAAGCAAGCTTCAGCCTTCAAAGAATTTGTCAATATAGAGGATATTAGTGGATATTTTGCAATGTCGTGTAAGATAAAAACTAATTTGTAAGCAGTGCAGCAGAAATCTGGACAATTAAGACAAAAAAATCATTAACATTGATTCTTTAGCACTGGGATAATACATTCTTTTCTCTGAAAGCATCCTTTTAAAATGTTGTTCACCTAGGTATGTATTTAATTATGTATTATGGTGTGACATTCAGTGATTCTACTTTTTTTTAAAAATTATATTTGTATCAAGGATTTAATTCAGAATACTGCTCCACGTACACTTGCATTGCAGAAACTAGTGCCAGGCAGAATTGCAGTAATTACTGAGGACGGTTGTTGGCAATTTGACTTTTCATCATTTGTTCGTCATTGTTTGTTCGCACTCTGTGGATAGTTCCTCGCTGAAAGGATTAGGTTACAGATGGGTGGGTATTACTTCAGGGACTTCTTAAGTGAGAATCCAGATGCTTTTCTGCCTCCTTTCCTCTTGCTTAGTTTGGGAGTTAGAAGTCAGTAGCTGCAGGTAAGATTCAAAGCTTGTGTCTGTTTCTCTTTTGCAATGGAAAAAAACTATAGTGCTCCTCGTTAATTGAACATAAAATCTAACTGCAAACTTTAAATACTTGGAAAATTACAGATTGGGCTGAAATTTCAAAAAGATCTAATTGAAGTGCAGTATCCCTGGCAAACTGTTTCCAGGAAAGTTCAGCTGCAGTAAGGTAATTTGGTGTTTCTTGCTTTGAAAACCTGGCTGTGACTTAGGTGCCTGAGCTGTGGCGGGCTTTTCAGAGATACTGGCGTTTGGCCACATCCCAGATGCTTTGAGGATGTCTGTGGTTTCAAGGGCAGCGGTGTTTTGCAGTTGTTAGGTGTGGGTTTGGTTTGTGTGCCTCACATGCAACACATGGTGTTACCCGAATAGCTGAAACCCTGCTTGATGCTCTCTTGCTTTCACATGGAGGCAGCAGGGTTGAGGTGTACATCAGAGAGGGAAGCATGAATTGCAGTGACTGTTTCTTTCCCTCTGTTATGTGTTGCTGGGTGTGTTTCCACATGTGTGCTCGTTTTCCCTACTCCTTGCGGGAGAACAGTCTTGGTTTTCCAAGGCTACTGTCTTGCCTGGTTGAGCTCGGAAGGACCCGCGAGCTTTTCTCAGTTTGCATATGTGTGTTTAATCTCCCAGCAGTAGTTGGCAAGCTGGCTTGAACCGCTTGCTGAAAAACAGTGGTAAGTTCAAGTATTTCAGAAAATTTGTCCTCATATAACACGTGTAAATAGCTCATGCCTTGACCCTGCTGGGGACTGCTGGGCTCCCCAGCACCGTTGCTCCATTTGTTTTACAATTCTAACAGTCTTTGACGTTTGGATATCTAAAATTTGTATGCAAAAGTTAACGAGTCTGAAATTAGAGTTTTGGTTTCTGCAGTGGGAGGGGAAGCTGTGAATGTTACAGCATTACAATATTTTGCTTATCCTGCTTGTTTAGGAGGTACGAATAACATTTGGAAAGTAGGTGTGACAAAGACAGCATCATTTATTTATGCTGTGGAGGAACAAAAGAGTCATGTTCTTTGTAGCAGAGCAGACTAAAGTGGTTTTGGAGCACTGTTTGGATTAGAGGCTTGGGTGTTGCAAGTTGAGTTTTTGTGCCATTCCCCCCAGCGATTTGCACGGCCCCTTCTTTTGGTCTGCCTCTCTGCCGGTGGAGCTGTAACGAGGATGGCTTCAGCTGCTTCACCCTCCCCACGTGTGTGTGTGCGTGTCTAACACATTTGGTCACTCAAGTTTTATTTCTTCCCTCTGTAAAACATGAGAGTGTAACTTCCACCCCAGCCTTGTTAGGGCATGAGCTGCCAAAGCAGGAGCTCCCCAGGACCAGACATTGTCACCGGGTAGTAAAACCTCTTTAATGGGGCTGACTAAACTTTTAAGTTATGGTTAATGTTTTTAACAGTAACTTGTGTTTCCTCTGGCTTTCACGCCCAACCATTAGCCAGGTGTTTTTGTAGCACAGAGTAGAAAAATAAAAGTAATCTAACTGTCCAGCTGCGTCCTCACTGAGGTGCTGGAGGAGTTTGGCCACAGATGCAAACTGGGGGTCACAGAGGCTGGTTGAGTGGGTTAAGAGGCTTGGAAGAATATAGGAATTGGAAATGAGATGCCTTTTTTTTTTTTAACCATAAATAAATTACAAGGTTTGAATATGGCATACTATATGCCTATATGCTTTTGCTCTGTGTAATTTTCTAAATATATAATTTTTTTTAAATTTATTTTTGTTCCCCCTTTAATATGGAATTCACTTGATTTCTTTGTAACTGCAAGACAGGCCTGACTGTGATCTGCCTTATGCTGTAAACTGTGTTTATGGAGCTAGAATTGGGGTCATTAATTTTCTTTACATCAAAAGAAGTAATTTCTTTTAAATGAGAAGCCTGTTTCACCTGGTAATTCGCTTTAATTGCTTATTTGAAACTTTTGACATTTGATAGCAATTTAAGCATTGCCAGATGAGGCTCATGCAGTTGGGACCTGCAGGTGCTTCCTTGTGTGCCCAACTTGGATCAAAAGAGCGAGCCCAGGGATGTGCCTGGCCGCAGACGGGGCACCCAGTGCTGGAAGGTGCCGTGTTCTGGGGCTCTTTGAATAGGTGCTGTGTGTCAGCCTCGGCAAGAATTTGCTCAGAGGGCTGTCCCTTGGAGAGGTTTCTGTGGAGCACGGAGTGTGCTGCTGTTTGTTTTTCTTGGGAGATAGACTGTGTGGCCTTCGTTTTGCCTGAGGCTAAATAGTGCTAGCAGCACTGAGTCTCTGTTTTTTAAGTCTAACCAGTAGCACTTTCTGCTGAAGAGTGAGAAAAAAGTTTCTAAAATATTAATTACTCCTTTTTTTTTTTTCCCCCCTGACTAATATCTGTTAATTTAGTATTATTGTCTTCTGGGAGATTTGAAGGGAAAGAATTTTCTTCCTCATGAGGATAAGCAAATGGTGCAGCTTCAAAGGCGTTTTTAGCAGGATCTAAACCTCAATGAAAAGGCAAAAATGAAACAGCGTCTTTCGCTTCATTTTTTGTACTGGTTCACTAATGTGAATGCAACTTATTGTTCAGTCAGCAGCAGGATTAGCTCTTCTTAGTCTAAGTATTTTTTTAAGTCAGTAAATAAACAATAATTTAGATTATTGCGGAAAGAGTGACTTTTGTTAATGGCTTTTGGCTGTGGAATGCTAGATACAGTGGTTTCTATCAACACTCTACTGTGTCTTGTGGGAGATTAAAACTATTGCAGGAGTAGTCCAACAGCTGAACCTGAGATAAATTCTGTACTGCTGCTTCAGAAATTAGGCAGTGTTTTAGGACTTTCTGAATTCAGAGCAAAACAAAAGTGCCAATGCCAAGACTTCTTTAAAGAGTTTTATTGATATGCGTTGTGATTAAAACCAGAATTATTTTTCGAATAGGACACTCATTTCCTAGAGAGCAATTGCAGCTTGGCATAAAGTAATACACTTTTAAAAACAAGTACTGATCTGGAGATATCCCCAGCATATGTTGGATGGCTGACTTAATAGCTATGTGTGCCCTCCTTATTAACAAGCAAATTAAATATTTTCACTTAAAATAATTATACAAATAAACCTTTGGCTGCGCTGTGATTTCATTAAAACCTTATTTGTTTAGAGAGCTCAGTGCGAGTGTGTGAAGTTGGGTCAGTTTTACTGCATGGCATTAGTCTTGAGAGCAGATTTACAACAGGGCTGGATTTAATCTCTTGACTAATCTTTACAGTAGCGGGCTTGGGATGGGAAGGCATTTGTGTGTTTCAGGAGATAGGTAACTCTATATCTGAGGTGGAAACACGGTGCTGGGTTTTAAAATGTCTAAGCAGCCTTAAAATGAACTGGCAAAGGGGTGGCAGGGAATAGCTCTGTGGAAACAGAATAGGTGTTGCTTTTAAATCAGCTTCTTTGCGTGCACATTGTCACACCTTCTCACATGGCTGTAGGCTCAAATCTATTTCTCATCAAAGCAACTGCAGAGTTAGGGAATATTGCGACCATCTGGGTTGCAAAGATCAGAAATAGTGGTCCTTGCTGGCAGAGGAGCCAGCTGTGGGCAGGACCATGTAAACTGGCTTTTATGCCAGTTGATTAATAATTTCTGAGGGTGAAGACAGCAAAACGTGCACCAGGTCATGCATTAATTGCTTGAAATACTTCAAAGTCTAATTTTCCTGGGCTTCTGGTGGTGAATAAAGTTACGATATTTGTAGGTTCAGCATCTTGACTAACATTGTTCCTGAGCATGGGAAACACAGGCACTTCACATGTCTCCAAAGGAGAGTTAATTAGAAGAATGAGCAGTTATCAAGTACACCACAGCTCCACTGTTTAGTTCTGATGATGATTTTCATGCTGGGTCTGTTACAAATGAATTCACTTTTGGTTTATTAATCCACTCTGACCTATAAGCCTGTTAGGGTATTCAGGGTAAAAGAGACTGAGAGTTACTAGAACAGATTTAAAGTACTGCCATGACTGGAGAGCAAATCAGAGAACTTTTTTTCTTTCTTTCTTTTTATCTCGCTGCATTGCTTTCACTCAGTGTGATGTTATTTTTCTTTCTCCACTTCTTTAGGACCCTCGATTATCAGCTTTAATTTTTGACAAGCTTCAAGTGCCTGACTATTTACAGAAAAACAGGAATGAAGGAGAGAGCAGATGCGAAACTTGTGCCACTCACTTGAATCAGCTGAAGCAGGAAGCCATTCAGATGATGCACACCCTCAGTCAAAGCAGCTACCCAGAAATGCCCGACCTCCCGCCCGGTGCCGGCGCGCTGACCAGCATGGTACCCAGGATGGTCACTGTCTCTTCCCAGAGGGACCTGCCACTCATTGCTGGGCAGGTGGGCAGGCAGCCTGGAAAGTCACCAAATCTCTTCTCTGCGGCAGAGAGGAAGAAGGGGCTTGGATGGTCTCAAGGCATGGGCAGTTTTCCGAACTCCAGCGTTCAGGTGACGGTGGCCCCCAGCGGCCTCAGCGGCGCTCTGAGCTCGGTCACCATCCAAGCTCAGCAGTACCTCGAGGGCATGTGGAGTATCTCCAGGGTGAACAGCTTCCTGCCTCAGGCTTGTCTAGTAAGTAGCAATAATTCAGATGCTTGAATTTTGTTTATGTGTGTGTGGACGTTACAGAGAGATAAAGATAAAACTTAAGATGTATACATATTTATCTTAGTGGGGATCAGGTAATGATATTCTAAACCATGTTTCAAGAGCTGAAGAACTGAAAAAGCTTTGAACGACGTTCTATCAGATGTCACAAGGGGTTTGCTTTTTTATCTTAGACGGTAAGATCCTTTCCTTGGATGTTTTTGCACCTATTTTAGCTTCACATATGCAGGTGATGCTATTTGTCTGTCACATACCTGGTAACTCCTTCAGGAAAACATAAAAGGCCAAGTTTGTCACATATGAAACTCTGGGAGCTTTGTGGGATTATATCAAAGATGAACTTGACCCTCAAGTCTAGCACTGAGCTTCTAACGCTGTGCATAGTTCAGCAGTTGCTGTTGATAGACTGTGATGGGCATCAATCTCCAGGTTAGATGTGTTGCAAAACAGTTTGCTGCTGAGGAGAGTGCTCAGAAGGTTGCTTCAGAGCCACATGCTTGTAAATGTCATTGCACTTGGATTTTAAGCATTGATGTTGATTTTTCTGTATTCTGTGTCCATTTTAAGAACTCCTGTGGGAAATGAAAAAGCTTTATAGATGTGCATGTTGCCTTTAAAAGCAAGTTTATTACACTTTTGTGACTATCTCTGGAACTGTGCTAAGAAGAAGGATGTAGTGACTGGTTTTTACTAAGATTTATTCCTAAACAGTTTTCACATGGTAGTGAACAGGGGAGTGTGTGTAATGATCAAATGTGTACAGTCTGAAGTAATGTTTTTCAATTAACGACACTATAGCAGGTCTTGCAGGACCAGGTATGTTGGTGCTAGACAGCTTTAAATTTAACCTAATGCCTTACGTGCTGTTGTATGTAAACACTGCCGAATATTGCTTGGTAGCTTCAGCTGGTTGAGCTCCAAGATCATCAGAGATAAATATTTAACACTGCTGCTATGTAACATTACTTTTGCAGCCTGAGTGTTGTGTTTCCTTCCAGAAAAGGCTTTGGAGACATATGGAAATTTGTGAATTCACATACCTCCCACCTGTGAGGCGTTCCTATTTAAATCCAGTGAATATCCACTGATGTCAGATCACTCATTGAGAAAAGGATAACTGGCTCATTCAGCTCTTTATAGTTTATAAGGAACTGCTGCTATAAGAGGTTTTCTCTAAAGTGTTGCTCCAGGTGTTGGAGTAAATTTGGCCAATGTAAGTAAATGATGTTTTCTTTAAATTATATTTTAAATCTGTGTATATCTCAGAAACGCTGAAGGAAAAATGGGAAAGCTACTGGGTTAAGAAGCCTGCACTCTGAAAGCAGAAGTATTTCCATTCGTTTGCTTATTCCTTGTCTGCACTTATTCTTTTCCTAAATAATTCACTAACAGCCAGCTCCAGATTTCTTCCTGCTTAACTGTGCTGACTGATAGATGTGGTTTTCCCTAACCACTGTGCTATTCTAACATAAAACTGTTGCCTCATTTAACCCCTGTGAAGGAAAAATGTGTATAATGCAACAGAGCCGAAGTATGATCTAGAAATGTGCAAAGAAACTCAGTAGCCTGGAAAATAGTGACCTTTAATGAAAGGACAAACACTGTGCATGTTGGAGACAGCTTGGATATGATCCAGTCACCTGCAAGGACAGTTTAGATTTATATGCAGTTTTTGTAGAAGAGCTAGTCTTCAGTTGTTCTATATATTTTCCTTTTTAATTTTTTTTTTAAATTAATTTAAACCCAAATGTACTTGCTGAAGACTCTATGTGCATGTCTTTCCAGCTTGTGCTCCTTGTGTCTGCCTTTGTCTCCTGCCTTTTGTATTGTTCAGAGCCTTGTGTCTGATGAGGCTGTTTGGGTGGGTGAGGCAGAAAGTGCTTCCCCTACGCTCTTCCCCTGAGGAATCACAGGTGTTGAAGGAAATAGGATTGGAGAGATTTCAGGAAAAAGCTAGTCTAGTCCTTGTCTAGGACAGCATCCACTGCAGGACATTCTTGTCCAATGCTTATCTGACCTCATCTTACGATTTTTCAAAGACTGGGATTTCCCGATTTCTCTTGGTTCTCAAGTCTGAACTTCCTTTCTATTAGAGTTTACTTGACTTCTTTTTTTTTTTTTT
>VWZF01006737.1:1113524-1158714 GCA_013396755.1 Sclerurus mexicanus | reverse complement strand
TTTTTTTTTTTTTTAACCCTGGTTGGAGAGATAATTATGGCTTTTGTTTTCTGAAGTTGGAGACAGGGTTTAGGTTTCAGATTAACCCAGAAGAGAGATGTGGTGTACATACTTCTAGTGATGTCTGTCTTTAGTAACATTTCCCATCTTCTTGTGGAGCAAAGCTGGTCCAGCTACAGGAATTCTGGAGCAAGAACAACTACTGCAATAGAAGGGACAGCACTGAATGTACTATTTATTACGTGTGACTGCCTCTTGGAGTCTTCAGCCCCAATTTAGGCAAGATACTGCACAAATGGAGAAGAAAAAGATGGATCTTTCCCCAGGGAGTTTATACTCTTGGTTGTGATATGAGTTATTTTGACCATTGTGTAAATACCTGTTTCACTGGGAATATGTACTTTGGCCTTTTTTCCTTAGCAAAGGGTACTTGAAGCAGGTGCTGAACTCCCTGGAGGGAAGCTGTTACCCAGTTCCTACCCTCTCAGTGTTTTAACTCACTGCTGCATAGAAAGCAAATGTGGGTAATTTCCTAAAAATGAGAAGGCGGACACAGGTGAAGGCTGGGGTTCATCTCAAGTGTTTTTAGCTGCCCAAAAGACAGTTGTTGGTTCTGAGGTATTTACTGAGGCTTCACTTGTAGCTGTGGAAGAACAACAGGCATCTCCAAGAGGTGCTTTGTCCTTCTCATCTTGGATGTCTGTCTTGGCTCACCTTGTCCACCGAAGGTGCCTGTGGGCTTTCAGCTGGTGCTGGCAAAGCCTGGGTGGGTGATGTGGAGCAAATCCTTGTGTGTCCAGTGCCTTCTGGGTGTGAAAACACACCCCAGCATACACCTGCCAAACCTCAGGAGACCTTGTGCCTACAGGCATTTCTCCAGGATTTGTATTTTTTATTCATGGTTAGTTTTAATAATGGTGGTAGTGGAGTTGTCTGTGGAGAGGATAAAAAATGACTTGATTTTTTGCTACTCTCATCTCCCTCCTCAAACTCGCATGTATTACCTTGTAATGTCACTTATGGTTGCAAAAACACTTCTGGGCTGAACGCTGGGGGTCACAAGTGCAGGGCATCGTAAATTTTTAATATATGTTTGGAGTTCAAGTGTGAAAAATCCATTTGATAGATTATAAATTTTCTGAACAGAAACGTGTGTTTGAAGCACGGGGAGGGTGCTGCTGAAACCAAAATAATAACTGGGCTTTGGGAGCCGTGAAGAGGAACAGTAATTAAGGATCTGGAGGAAGGTTCAGGGAGGGGAAGACTAGGATTGCAACCAAGGTGCAAAAGGTGAAGATGTAATCAGCTGCTTTACCCAAGTGGCCTGTTGTGAAAAATTACAAAAAATAATCACCAGTAGCAGTCTGACCAGACAACAAGCACTGTGGAGGGAGCTGGTATAACTCTGGGTAAGACAGCTGATCTGTAGTGGATGCCTGACAACTTTGATTAATAAATAGTTTTATATTGATGTTTTTAGTTCTAGACCTGACATGTGAATATAAAGTTACTACTCAAATGGAAAAACATTATCAGTGCTCAGCAATGCCACTCAGTTTAATGCAAAAGCAGAGAACTGAGGAGAATTTAGGCTTCCCAAATGTGTTGGAATTTGGCTGAGAGGTAGAATATTAAAACCACTGAGAATACACCTATTAGAAGTGTCGGCGTTTATTTTGTATTGTGGAAAAGAAGAGGTCTTACTGCATGCTTTAACCTGACTGTGTTATTATTTTGAAGTGTTATGTACTGCATAAAAGTGCTGAAGTAGCCATGCCATGTGCTATAAAGACATCACAGTGAAATAGAGTTTATTTGCAAATTGCTTTTTCTTTTATCTTATGCAAAATGAAATCCTCGTCACACTGTATTTCTTATTTGAATATATACAGTTGGTACTGCTTATAAGGCAGAATATTGTGGCTCCTTGAATATTTACCAGTTGGTAAGTTGTTTTAAAAATATATTAAAATACGCACCACTAGGAAGTTGAAAAAGAGCACTGAAAAATTCAAAGTCTTAAGTAAAACTTTTAAAACATGTGCATGCAAATCATAAAATTATCAAAAGCTCAGTGCATGTCCCTGAGAGTATTCACAAATTTAAAAGTTAGGTGTAAGTTTATGACCTGGGTCTGTGAGGTTCAGAGAGGGAGGGTTCACCCACAGCGCATGTAAAGGGGTGCATACATTCTAAAGTTAAAGGACTTATGTTTGTTTGTCTTACGTGTAAAACCTCTGAGTTATGTTAGTCACAATTCAAGCTTTCCTGTAGTTTCTGTGAGTAAGTCTTACCCTAATCTAAACCAGATGGATTCATTGGGGAGTAGTTCAGCCTCTGACTTTCCTTAAAGCCTCTTTGTTTGTTTATAGCAAGGGTGACTTACATTTTGTTTAAAAGATGCAATAAAAAGCTGACTGTGGAAAACAGAGGAATGACAAGATTTACTTTCCAGCATTTACTTTTTTACTTTGATAAATGTCATACCAAATGGATTTTTAAATTAATTTTAAAAATCCTTCTTGATAGCTTTCTCAGTGACCTTTTATTAATACAACGTGGGAAATATATTTTGTAATGAAACAATTAAAATACACTGCATTGACCATAAATCATGTCTGTGAGACATATGGGTGTCTTTGAGCTTTGGGATATTTCTGACTCCACATATAACATCTTGAATCTCAAGAAGTCAATGTCAGACAGCTGGTGGGGCCAGGACTGCATAGAGGCATTTTTTGTTTTCGTTTTATCTTCAGTGGTGTTGGTGACACTGCTCCTGTAGAGGAAGCACATAAAGGAAAGGGGGTGGTAAAATACATTAATCTTCAAAGTTACTGTTGGTCACTTTCCATAACAAGTCTCAACAGCAGAAGGAAGCTTTTTGGTCCAAGTTACTAAATGCTTTCTAATACTGACCTAACTTATAGCTCCCATGGAAAAGACCTTTTCTGTGACTGCTGCATCTTGCATGGGCAGTCAGTTGTGTCTTGCTTTGCACTTTGCTGCCTTAGCAAATGCAGAAGGAGGGGTGTGATGCAGGAGGACAATGCAGTTACGGTCACCAAGACCCTACCCCTGCAGCCAGGTAGCAGACTGGCTTAGAGAGTGTGGGTTGAAAATTCAGCCTTAACCTTGCAGATGAAAACCGTAGCCCTCTGTTTTGTGTAGTTGCTAAGATCTTCATGCTGTTTTATTGTAGGTTGTCCCCAGTGTAGGATGCTAAAGGTGAAAATTAGGTTACTTTTTAATGTATTTCCAGGTATCAAAGGGATTTAGGAAAAATGCTAAGAGTTAACAGGAAGATTATTGGCTATAGAATGAAAACGACCATGTTCTTAGGTGAGGGTGTGGATTGCATTTCTTTATATTGTGTGTTTGACACTTCCACCATAGTACTGGTTTTATAGTTGTGGGACAGAGTAACTATTTGTAGGACTCAGACCCTCTTGTGCTCAAATTACAACCTGAAACCAGTTCTTTTGATCTTTTACCCCTGCAGGGTAAGCACTTGTTATTACAGTTCTCAAGGGGGAACAAGTCCATACTTGCCTTTGTTGACAATTGAAGTCAACAGGCAATAATAAGGAATGTTGGCCCAGGCTTCACCTGTAACTCATCAGAAGTAGATTTAAGACAAGCTAACTTCAGAGATTACGTGGAAATGATAATCCACTGGATTTACCTTTGGCCCACAGGTCATTCTCTCATCTGGCAAGTGTATTATAAACTACACTATATATGCCAAATATTTAAATTTTCTACTCTTCAAGTAGTTTGTTTGGGATGGTCATTTCTGTTCACTCTGTTTCTTTCAGCTTCTTTTTCTTCCTGCTGGTCCATTTCTACTGTGAATTTGCTCCCCTATGAATCCTTCAGTGAACTGATTGTTAATCAATGTATTCCTTGCCACCCCAACATTAGAGATGACCGTGCAAGGAGGGTTCGTACGTTTTTGCCTGGAGCTCAGAAGTGTCATCCAGCATTTGAGAAAGGGTCTATATACCTGATGTAGAACAGCTTTTAGGAGGCTGTTGTTGCTCTGCACTGGCTACATGGGTTTAAGGGTGGACTGCAGCTGAATAATGCCCTTTGCTTTCAGAAGGTAATGCAGCAGAGAAACCAGATAATTTCAGGCTGAGTTTAGACCTTAGTTGTGTGCAGGCTGGTGGAGAGAAAATCTCTTGCAGTGGTGTCTCTCTATACCACATGGAAGGAAGTGATTTGCACAGCTGGATGTAGGTGTGGATTGTCCAGGTGTCCTGCTTGTGTAAAATAGGATTTGAATTTTTTTTTTTTAAAGTCCTTTGAATTTAACGTTTGCTCCATAGGCTGTTTACTGGAACAATGGCATTTTGAGGTTGTGGGACTCCAGGCAGTCGAGCTGTGCACAGTGTGAGCTTTGCTGAAAGCATCTCCCGTTGTTCCAGGGCATGAGTGGCTGAGCATGGGACAAAAATTGATGCTCTTTGTTACTTGCAACTAGAATCACTGAAGTGCCTTGGGTGGTAGCTTCTGAGAGCAGGTTTAAAAAGCATCAATAGAAAATGTATCTACTTTTGTGTTTCAGCACTTAGGAGAGAATTTATGATGTATAGATAGAGTTCGTGGATATTTCAAGCATTTCATGTGTGTGCGTTTAATGGAATGGATTGCCACTTTACTGAACATAGCATCAAATCAGCTCTGTTAATTGAAAAAGATTTTTCACATTATTGCTAATGATGTGACACAGTTTTGTTAGAGATGGCGCATAAAGTAGTGCTACTTCAAGTGACATTAATGTATGCATTTAAATTTCTTTTCTCCCATTTACGTGCATTATTGATTTTATTTCATTGTTGAGCTGCTAATGGATTTATAATTTGAATACAGTCACTGTAATCGATGAGATTATTACACTTATAAATAGAAGTTTAAGACTACGATGAGGTAATTTCCCAGTGACATTATAGTGAGTGAGCTGCCCAACCAGGAAGACTGAGAGGATGAGGTCCTCTGTAGGACCTCATGTTGAGAAGCCCTGGTCTTCATGAGGGGCTTCAACCACCTTGATATCTGTTGGAGGGACAACACAGCAGGGCATAAGCAATCCAGGAGGTTCCTGGAATGTGTTGATGGTAGCTTTCTTCTCCAAATGATAGAAGAGCCAACGAGGAGTGGTGCTATGCTGGACCTTGGCTGTGATCAGTGGCACAGAGTCCACTTGGAGCCCTATAGCCAGTGATATTCTCCAGGGGTCAGTACTGTGTCCAGGCTTGTTCATCTTATTCATCAGCACTCTGGATCAAGGGACAGAGTGCAGCCCCAGGAAGTTTGATGAGGATGCAAAGCTGGGAGGAGTGGCTGATATCTCAGAGTGCTGCGCTGCCATTCAGAGACGTGGACAGACTGGACACATGGGTGGAGAGGAACCTAATGAAATTTGACAAAGGCAAGTGCAGGGTCATGCACCTAAGGAGGATTTAAAACCCCATGTACCAGTAGAAACTTGGGGCTGACCAACTGGAAAGCAGCTCTGGGGGTTCTGACAGAGAACAAGTTAAGCATGAGCCAGCAGTATGCCCTTGTGGCCAAGAAGGCCAATGATATCCTGGGCTGCATCAGAAAAAGTGCTGCCAGCAGGTCGAGGAAGGTGATCCTGCCCCTCTACTCAGCCCTGTTGAGGCTGCATCTGCAGCACCATGTCCAGATCTGGGCTTGTCTGTTCAAGAAAGACATGGAGCTCCTGGAGAGGGTTCAGTGGAGAGGGTCTGAAAATAATGAGGGAAGAGGGGCATCTCTCTTGTGAGAAAAGATTGATAGGCCTCTTTAGCCTGGAGAAGAGACAACTGAGAGTGGATCTTATCGATGCACACAAATATCTTGAGGGCAGGTGTCAAGAAGATGGGAGCAGACTCTTTCCAGTGGTGTTCATTGACAGGGCAAGGGGCAATGGTCACAAACTGGAATACAGGAGCACTGGAAGAGGCTGCCCGGAGAAGTTGTGGAATCTCCTTCTCCTGAGGTATTCACAACCTGTCTGGACACAATCCTGTGCAACCTGCTTCAGGTGAACCTGCTTAAGCAGGGGGCTGTCACTGGATATCTCCAGAGGTGCCTTCCAAACCAAATCACTCTGATTCTGTGTAATGAAGGCTTAAGAATTAGAGTTTTTCTTTGAATCTGAGAGTAATACTTGTAAGATTGCGTGAAACACTTTTAGAGAAGTGAGTCCTTATAAATTATTATACAAACTGATGTTGTGGTTAGGTGTTTTCCAAAGTAGACCTAATATTATTATTACTTTTGTTTGGTGCCCAAATGCTTCTGAGCTGTTTCCTCTGGATTTGCATAGCTGCCAGTATCTCAAAACTGAATGACTTTGTTCTTTTCTGATACCTTGTTTGAAGGAAGTGTGTGAAAGGTGCTGTGGGCAGGAGTCCATTGCTGCGGTTTTGGTGGCATTGGGCAAAGATAATGGATCTGCCATTCAAAACTGTCCCCGTTCTGCTTGTCGAAAGTGATGGTGATGAAGTTGTGAAAGGCAGCTGGGTGTTTTAGGAGGGAAATGGCAGTGGAAGGGTGAAGAAGGGGAGAGTGGCGCTTGTGATGCCTACCTTGGGAAGGGTCTGATTTTAGTTTGTTCATGCAAGGTAGCTGTGTGGATATCCCCTTGAGTCTTGTCAGCCTCTCCTGATGATTCTGAAGTACTCGTGGGGGCCTGCAGGAGTAGCACAACCTTCTGTTACTAGTTAAGCTAAGATTGTAGTGAAAAGATTATATCAGAATGATAAGTACATTAGTAATATCCTGCTGGGTCTCAGCTGCAGCCCATCTTGCCCAGGGCTGTCTCCAGCAGTGAAGCTGAAAATGGTGTTTAAGGAGAGCTGCTTCCTGCAGTCTGCTCATACTCTCCTGCGTGTGCAGTTGGAGAATTCACAGGGACACATACCTGTCTGCTCCCTTTCGTATCTGTTTATGGACCTGCTGTCCAGGAATTGATCTAATCCCTCTCTGACCCTGCAAACTCTCTCTACCTCCACAGCCTCGTATTTCAGCAGGTTTCATGAATTCATTATCCCAGTGCAAAAAAGTACTCTCATTCAATTTTTTCAGCATCTCTATGACTTTGCAAACCTCAATCAGGCCACCCTTAGTCTTCCCCTCTCCAAGTGAGAGTCCCAGCATCTTTCATCTCCTCTTCCGGGGCAGTTGCTTCATCTCCTTGACCATTCACTTGCTTGAGGAGCAGATACTGATCTCTTCTCTCTGGTGACCAGTGACAGAACCTGAGGGAATGTCCTGAAGTTGTATCAGGGGAGGTCTAGGTTAGATATTAGAAAAAGGTTTTTCACTCAGATGGTGAACAGGTTCCCTAGGGAAGTGATCATAGCAGTGAGCCTGACAGTGTTCAAGAAGTGTTTGGATGATACTCTCAGGCACATGGTATGACTCTTAGGAATGGTCCTGTGCAGGGCTAGGAGTTGGACTCAATGATCCTTGTGAGTCCCTTCCAACTTGGCATATTCTGTTACTCTGTAGTACTCAGTGTGTGAACATTCTCCTTGTTCTTTGTGCCCTGCATTGTGATGTCCAAAATTTTTTTTGCTTTTTTTTTTTGTTTTGTTTGTTTGCTGCTGCATCTTGATTCAGAGGAAACTGTTGACAACAAGCTGTAGCTGCAAGTTTTGAGCTCTGCACTGTTGAGGAGCTATTTAGGTTATTTCCCCCATATACACGGTTCTATCCATGTCAGATCTCACCTGACACTTCTTTGCTCACTCACATTTGGGAAGTTCTTCTGGAATTCCTTATTGCTGGCATTTGGCTACTTGAAAGAGCTTTGGGACATCTGCAGGCTTGCAGATTTTGCTCTAATCATAGTGAGTCACGACTGTCTGCATGTCTGAGTTACATGGTTCCCTTATTGGGAGCAAACAGCACGTAGCAAGGAACAGCCAGAAGAAAAGAGCTGCATCTGCACACCTCCATCCCTCGTTTGGGACCTTGGTGTCCTTCAGCAATGATCCCAATGATTACAGCTGTCCCTGTCTTTGCAAACTTAATGCTGCTTCATGAGCTTCCTGTAATCGAATGTTGGTCTCTGGATTTGGTGGTACTGAAGACCCAGTTTTCCCTTCAGATAATGAGGGCTTATACCTCTTCAAGTGAGATACTAGTCAATGGGTGCCTTGCATGTGGTAGCTGTCAGGCAAATTGATCCCAAGGGATGTTCTTTTTAAAGCAGTCGTATCTAATACATAAGCAGTTCATGCATGATTGAAATAGAAATTAGCTATGACAGCCTCCGTCCACCTTTGCCTTTATTTGATAACATTGTATGTCAATCATTATAACAATATATTGATTATAATAAAATTGGTAACATGGTAATTCCTTTGCTGAATAGAGAGTAATCAAGGTACAGTGAGATTTGATTGAGTTTCCTAAATGACTGGGAAATTCTGTTGTGGAGTCAGGAAGGAGACACAAGTTCTCCCAGTTCAAAGCTCTCTGTGTGTCCTGTGTTTAGTGGCTGTTTGAAACACATCTGGCCTGGGGAAGTCAGTCCTAATGGAAAAGCATTTGTCTTCTTGTATGAAATCCAATCCTAAACTGACAGAAATTTGCATTATTATGAGCTTGTTAATGAATTCCTTTGCTTGCTCATATCAACCTCTGACAAAAAGCAGGGATTCAACCGTATATTTGCCCACTTGAATAAATACCCTGAGCAGTACACAGCTATATTTTTTGGCTTTGGAGGCTGTAACTGTTGTAATATGTGTCAGCAGGGAGGGCTCTGGGCCACACTTTCTGATGCTTGCCTGGAGGCATTGTTAGAAGCAGTTCCTCTAGCCTGACTGTTTTAAATCCACTACGCAAGAAAAGTCCGTATTTGAGAGTGTTAATGTGCAGCAGGATCTACGTCCTGCTTGGTAGCTCATTTCTTGACCTCCTGACTTTCCATCTGATGGATTTACATGAGAAAATAGGAGGGTGAGGTTTGTGTTACTAGTGGTCAGATAGCTGTGAAGAAAGAAAAAGACCATTGCTTGCTGTCTCTTTTGGTATTGGTGTCCTGAGTAGCTGAAATGTGGAGCAATTGGTCTGTCACTGCCTGGTGGCATCTTTGTGCTACCTGAACCCTGGCTTCAGAGAGCAATCTGAAGGAAGGAATGACATTTTATTTTGTAGATGGAGGCCTGCCCAAAACCTTAATAAATTTCTCAGGGATCAAGGATCATGGTTTAGGAGAGATCTGTCTCAGACTGAGATCAAAAGTCTGTCGTCAGAGAGAAGAAGCTGCTAATAACTCCATCCTTGTACCTTGTACTGTCAGGAATGCCAGTGCTGGATGTGGCTGGGTGCATGTGCCCTGCCCTTGAAGAATGAAGACCTTTCTGTGCATGAAGTACAGACTGCGCCTGATATTTGGTGGTGAAGATCCAAAAAACTCAACCTGTTCTAGTAATTCAGATATAATTTCAAAAAGCAAGAGCTCTGAGGTTGTCTTTGGATCGCCTATATCACTTTCCAGTCTGTGACACCAGATGGGCCCTCTTATTTCTGTTTAATTCAGTTTCTCTGTAATTTTTCTCCTTCTGCCTCATCTTCAGAGATCAGTGATAAGCCAAGCATTAGGAATTCTTGTAGCTGAAAACCTTTTTTGAGAGAAGGGATATTATGCTCTGCGTTTGACTTTCATGAAACACGACATGCATATAAAAGTTTGAAACTACAGGTTTAGGCGTTCTAGTTACCACATCGCAGCTGCAGGTTATAAAATGACTACAGTAGTGTATTGTAGTTATAAAAATGTCCTAGTTATTTTATAATGACCCCTGGCAGAAACAACGTCAAATAGCAGTAAAAAAGTTTATCCAGAACATGTTTCACTTCAACCTGGCATATGCTGTCCTGTTAACTTTATGTAATGCTCGTCAGTCAGGAGGAGGCATTTCACACAGAAGACGTGTGCAGGACTTATCCATGCTTACTTGAAAGAGGGGTTTACAGTATGAGCATTATCCAGCTAGAGATTTACGTCACATTTGTTCCAGTTAGTGGTAGTAGGTCATGAGAGTCTTTGCATGAATCATTTAGGCGGAAAATTATTGTTTTATCATATACAAACAGCAGCTTTAATATATTGCAAAATCATTAGATCAAGCAGTTTTTGCAATTTAATTGACTGTGACATTATAGTCAGAAAGGGGAAAATAGTAAGTTAAAGCAAATATTCAAAATTCTATATGTCTGACTGCTAGTCAGAAAGGGAGAGAAACAAGAAGAAAAGGGGGGAAAAAAACCCAGACTCGGGCTCTACTGGAACAGCTAGAGCTTTACGTGCAATACACTGTTGAGTCCCTGTTGAGTTCTTTCATTATGGGACTAATGTTTTGAAATAAACTAAATTATATTGAGTTCTGACTCTGATTACACAGATATGTGTCAGATTTGTTGAGGCTCTTATAATTTTCTCCATTCCCTCCTCTGTCATCTGTTCTGATATTCTTTTGCAGCCCTATCCAACCTTCTGGTTTTCCTTTGCCATGATAGTACTATCCCGGGGCTAATTTTTCTCTATATTTTTATAGTCCTGTGTTTTTCTTGCCTGTCACCAGGTATGTGTTTTGCACATATTAACAGAGACCAAGTGGCACGACAGCTTGGCTTTTTTGGGTCCCTGGACAGAGGTCAATGTCCAGAGAATGGAAATATTCAGAAAACTGGTAACATTATGGCTTAGTTTTTGGCTTTGCATTTCAAACTTGTAAAGAGCTTGCTAGGATTGTAATTGTCCTTTGAATGGTAATGGCCTGACAGAGTACTGTGTACCTGGAAATTTCATTTATGGCCAACTTCTTTATAGTGTAACTTTGAACTATGCTGACTTTTTTAAACCTGGGCAGATGTTTCCTGCCATCTAGTCAGGCAGGGAGCCTGTGTGATGGGAGTCACAGATGGGACAGGGAATGCCCTTGCTCTGCCCAGCACACCTCTGTAGCCTGAGGCTGTCAGGTCACCTCCATCTCTTCCTGTCCTCTCCCCCAGGCTTTGGCCATCTCAAGTGGGAACAACTCACAGTGTAGTTGCTTGTTGTGGCCCTGCAAAGTTCATCTGTGTGTGTGAATGCTGCCAGCTGGGAACACAGCATGTCTAGCTCTGCTCCCACGTCCTCAGGGTGGGCACTGGGACCTGGTACCAAAACCCTCCTGTCTGTGACACAGGCACTGCTTTGAAGCACCAAGACTTTGGTTGTCCCTGTGTGTGCAAAATGCTTGGTGTGACATTTTCAAATGCTGTCCTTGCTGTGCTTTTACTGGTGCCAGTTTTCATGTGTCTTTGAAGAGAGTAGAGGGAAGTGGTCCTACAGAGCCGTTTTGGAAATCCTTCCTTTGAGGTTTAGCTTGTTTCCGGATAGTTAATGGCTTTTGTCCAGTGAACCTTTTCTTAGAAAATTAAAACAAACATTACTGTCTGGATGTAGAGGCCTATGACACTTTAAATATTCAGTGCAGTTAGTAACACTTTATAGTGAAAAAGATTGTGTTTTCAGCATTTGATCTTGAGTGATTTATGAAAATTCAGTAAATGGTGAAGCACAGTTCCTGCTCAGCTGCAGTCTGGAGTCTTCTCTCTGTGCAGAGTTGCATGCTTGAAAAAGTCATGCAAAGTTGCATGCAGTCCTCTAGAGAACTATATTTTCCTTACATGATCATGAGAAAAGTATGTGTTGAGATGAGGAAAGAGCATGAAGTAATTCCTTCATTCTTTTTTTTGTGGGGTGACAAACTGAAATGCCCAGGTCCATTACTTGTCTTTTGTGTTGTATTGTAGTTATAAAATGTCCTAGTTATTTTATAATGACCCCTGGCAGAGGTCATCTTGCCCCAGGGTAGATGACTTGGACTTAGCAAATTTCCTCATACCTGAATCCTCCTCATCACCTGAGACGTGTAGCTGTCTCGGGGAGAGCTGAACAGGGCTGTGCTGGAAAATCCTGTCACTTCAGATGGTGCAAGCAGTGCTTGAAATGAGTCCTAAACTTGGAAGAACTTTTGTGCTTTTTCAGCCTCTCACCATGCAGCAAAACTGATGTTACTGTGTTTAAGAATACTAATTGGGTAGTTGAAAACGGTGGAAATTATATGGGTTGTCTAATGCAGTAATTTTCTGATTTTATCTTGCATGTCTTCACCTTTTCTCCCTTTAAAAGAATCAGTGCTTTCTCCTTGGCTTCCTCTCATCCTCTTTTTGTGCATGCACAGAACTGAGAGTAAAACTTCCAGATTTATCCAGAAATTACAGTTTGAGTTTTCAAATATGCCTAGTGTGGGAATGGCAATTTACAGGCATCCAACTTAGATATATTGTTCTGGAAGGTATATGAACCATCTGCTATCTGGAATATCAGATTTGATTTGGATATTTCAAATTACATACCTAATATGTCTAAAATCATTGGTCTCTTAGAAATACAGACTTCTAAGTTCTCATAGAAATAAAAAAGTGGTGTAAAAGGAATGTCTGTTACACATTGCTCATATTTTTAAGTGTGAATAGCTTTTACAGGAATTGATCTGTTGAGAGATTCCAGTCAGTTCTTACAAGTCTCTTATACTTTACTGTAAAATTCAGTGACATTTCATGCTAACTCTACAGATTTTATATTTAGCTTTAGATCATGCCATCATTTAGATCATACGTTAGTTAAAATGTGATTGGTTAGAAACACATTGCTGCTTACACCTTTTTTTTTTCCAAAATTTTACTTAAACATGATTTTCTTTGCTTCAAGGTCCATTGTCTAATATAGCCTCTGTTGGAAGTGAGTGGAAAAATATGTCCTGGGATTAATCTTGAGCCTGCAATTTTTAATCTGAGACAACAGTTTATGTGACAGAGGGTTATGATTGTCTTCCTGACAGAATGTGGGGGAGTATTCAGACACTAATGTGACACTGTCTGTCACAGTGGTTACTGGTTGGGTGTCATTCTCTTGCTGGCCATCAGGCCACTGCTGCTGAGCACAGCAGTCCCTGATGTGCCAATTTTTAGGCTCCATGTACTGGCTCCAGAGTTTCTGGTGTAGATTTTTTTAGTCTGTAAATTGCTAAATTATTAAATTATTTTTGTGTAGGTTCATGTAACTCTGAAGTTCAGATACCACAGTGGATTTTACCCATGTGCATGTTTTTCCCCATGCCATATACTTTCTGTAACTGGTATAGGTCAAGACCACACATTTGTTGCTTCAGTTCATTAATGATCAAATACCTGCTTTATTGACCCCCTCAAGGTTCATTACTCCATCACTTAGTTATAAGCGATTAACCACATGAGTGGATCTGATCCTTCTCCAAGCATCTCTGTTCCTGGCTGTCATTGCCAGTAGAACATGGATGGGATAGACAAACTCCTTTTTTAAAGCATGTTTTCCTGCCATACCATTTCTTTGTGCCAGTCTTGATCTCCAGCAGTGCTTGGTCTCTGTCTTTCTGCCTGCATCACTAAGGAATCTGATCTCATGAGACTTTTGTATTACAAAGTTAAGGGTTTTGTAGAGGGTTATTCACAGATTCCAGTTTGGCTTCTAGCTGGAGGAGCTTTGCTAGGATTAAGTTAATCTGCATGAATGTTCTTCTGTGTCTCAGCCTCAGATCTCTTAGGTGAGCTATATAAAAGCACTTTTTTTGTGCAGCACTCTATAGTAAAGCATTAGTCAGCCACTCCATGACACTGATAATAGTACTAATCTTTAAAGAGGAGGTGTTCAAAAGAGCTGGGTGCACTTTCTTCTTGTTGACTTTGCTGGGAACTGGGAATTTAGCACTCAGTCTATAGGAATGAGTCCAGAGGAAACTCCAGACAGCTTTTCATGCACCTGTTGAGCACTGCTTGGTTGGCAGAGTTTTCTTGTACTTGATACTTAATAACCGGGTTTCCTCAGTTCTCATGAGAAAGTCTCTATTTGTGTTGTTGGTGTGTGAGAAAATTGAGGGCGTGTATGTAACTGGGAAGGCCCTATTACCACATCTGCATATCTGTAGTCGTAAAACATGATCTATGGCAGCTCAAAATTTAAAATTTGGTGGCATCCCAGGAAGTACCTAATTGCATTTGTGCTTCATTACAAAGCTGTCTCCTTTCCTGGAATTTATTTTAGCTAATTAGTTGGAAATGTCAAAGTAGTATTTCAGATGACAGAAACATCATATATTATCATACATGAAGCAATTAACTTTTTTGACAAATATTTATTGTGGTGTCGTCTTTAATTAAATCTTCAGGACTCCTAGACATAGAGCAGGTTCTTCCGAAAAGGAAGCATCCCAGCACTGTCAGGGAGCATTTGACTGATGGGGCTTAATTGAACTTGGTACTTGAAAGAGTTGTGGCTTAAACATGAAGATATAGACATGACACAATTTCACAATACAGATGTCTGATATTTTGTCAAGATCTCAAAACAATCGCCCCCCTTCCAAACTCAGACACTGCAGATGCATTATGCTGGAGAAGATGCATCTCCAGTTGCTCCTGTTCTTCTATTAGAAAGGTTTGCAGGAGAAAAAAGTGTTGTACACTTGTGCTGCTAAGATAAATAATGCTGAAAAGCAGGGCAGTATATATGTTCTTAAAAAAAATCAATTTTTAAAAATTTAGTTCTTGAGGTTATTCATGTGGAAACATGTTACAAATGTGACTTGTTTGGTCAGTTCCTCTTAAACAGATAGGTCTTGTAGGTGATGTGCCACTGAGAAATAATTCCTGACAGTTTTAACTGAACCAGATAAACAGTTCTGCCAGCTCCCAAACAACACTGTAAAACGAAAGGGTTCTGCTTATCATTTTCCATTTCTTCGTGCCTGTCAAACTATTTAACTGTGCATTACCCATCACAAAGGTTCTCTGTGTTTTTCTGCTCCTGTGCTGCAGTCATGGTTTTTATATTCTCTGTTGCTGGACCTGCTGTGGTGCACTTGTCCAGCTCTATCACTGCTCAGCTGCTGCTGATCTTCACCTTCTCCATTGCGAGGACACTCTTTGGAACTGCTGCATGAGATTTTCCCTGTCATGGCCATGCTTTAACATGTACTAACCTGTACATATGTTTGTTTTTGTTTATTTTTTTTTTTCAGGCAGAAACAGCACCAGAAAGTGGCCGAGATGTTCCCAGCGTGCAGATCAGCTCAGGGCAGAACAGCTCCGACCCCTCGGGATGTGGCAGCATGGCAGCCTCCCAGAGCGTGGTTGCTCCAGCCAGTGTCTCGGCAGGTACCTCAGCTGCAGCTTCGTTCTTCATAAGGTAGTTTTTCACCTTTCTGGTTTTCATAACTGCTCGTGGGACTTCAAACAGTTGTGAAATGCTGTTGAATCTTTGCCGGGGTAGAAGGTGTACTGCGTGATCGCTGAGAGGTGGAGTTGGTCCCGTTTCTCTCTCAGTAGACCTCAGGAGGAACTTATATTGATCAAAATGAAGAAAATGTGTGTTGGGCTTTGTCCAGTCCTTTTCTATAGCCATTTCTACCATAAGTCTGTTATTCTGTGGGTTTCCTTGGGGCTAAAGCTGAAGTAACAAGTTTTTTTCACTCAGATCTAAGTAAAAAAAGTTGGATTTTTATTCAGTAGCATGCCCTATGTGTCCAAGTGAAAGTTTTCCCATAGTTGGTGGCAACAGTTAAAGCAGTTTAAGGCAATCCTTTTTCAGCAGTAGCCCAGAATGATCTTTTTTTTTTTTCATTCCTTCGTCTTATAACAAAAACGATATGTTAGTTTTGTTTGGATGTTTGTTGTAATTAGCAATGTTGATTAAATGCAATACGCTGTCAAGCAGATGGTATTTAAAACAACAAAATTCAGGGCTTTGTACTTACATTCCAACTCCTTTTTAATTCAGAACTGAACATATTTTCAGACAATATTGAAAAACGTATGTCTGTGAATGGCAGTAAAGTTAAATATATGCATGGAGTGACTATACTTCTTATCATTTAACCACGATGGTAACTGTGTTCTTTTCATTGGTCTTTAATATGTTTTGTACCATTAAATAAATGATGTTTGCTCTAAGTTACAACACGACCTCGGAAGGAGCTCCACATCCCAAGTTTTGGTTTTTTTAGAAGAACACGGTACAATGATTTTGAGTGTTAAATGCCTACCTATCACGGTCTGCCTCCACACAAGAGGTTAGGAAATGACTGCCCCAAGAGTGCTCTGTGTAAGTTAGTGGTTTGTCTCTGTGCTGTGGGTTTAAAGTCAACACAGAGAAATGGTTGCCTACAGAGGATGGCTGGTTTAGTTTAAAGATAGGTGTCTGAAATCAGTGGGAGTGTAAGGGGAAAGGTCAGGCATCTCTTTTCTTGTTTAGATACCTAGGTAAGGACAGATTAATATTCTCCAAAGTATCTAGACTGGAGAGCAGCACAGCTTTTGTTTACTATATTTCATATTATGGGTATGAACAGTGTGATTTTACCTTAATCTACTTTGAATTTATTTCAGCATTAAACTGTATGTCATAAACAAACATAAAGACTTGTCCCTTTCACAGGGGAAGCCAGAAAATAAAATACCTTTCCTGGAACTGAGAGAAAGAAATCTGTGCCTGGTAGTCTGAAATAAGACCCAAAGTCTTTTCTCCCATTGATACTTTTGTCGGTGGTCAGCAAAACTCAGTTCTGTTTTTATTGTGAAGCAACTGTCATTGGCTTGATTCAAAGATTCTTGAAGTCAGCAGCAAGACTGCAAATGACATCATTGTACTGTGGATCAGGCCCTAATTGCTTCTCATGAATCTCTCTTTGCCTCAAGTGAATCAGTTTTATAGCTTTAGCAGCTACGTGTTAGCTAAAACATTTAAAAATCCCATTACTACATTGCTTATTCCCTACCCATATTTCCTCTGTTCATAATTGTTTCTCTTTAATTTTTTAACTGAAGAACAGGGCTGGTTGAAGTTCTTTTGTGCACAAAGCACTTCTGTTTCTTCTTCTGTTGTTTTTGTAATACAAAAAGTCTTATAAAGGCTGGGGGAGAGAAGTCCATCATTGATCCCTGGCAGTCACAGGTATGTTGAGCAGGTCCTCAGGTGGGTACTGTTGCATGGTCCTGGATCGGCTGCTCTAGCAACACTGGCATTAACCTCGGGAGAGGCTCCCTCTGCCACTGCTCATTCTCTCCTGACTCCTTCTGCCATTGGGACCTTTATGGATCAAGGTTTCCACGCTGAGTCTTCCTCTCACCCTCAAGCTGTTGCAGTCCTCAGTAGGAGGGGAGAGGAAGAGGAGGAGATCTTCAAGGATGAGTGAATCGTTACAGATGCTGGGAGAAATGGCTTATCCAGGGACCATAAGTATTAGGGTGTCAACAGTTTGGGGTTTTTTTTCCCAGTACTGGTGGGCTATGGGGTTTCTTTGCTTCAGCCTTTCCAGTTTTATTTCTCTTTGCATCATCCAGCCTTGAGAATGTTGAACAAAAAGGTCAGCCTTGCCTTGAATGCTTTGCAGCAGCATCCACTCCTCTCTCCTTCGTCTCTCTGTTCAGCTAATCCTCTCTCAGGAAGCACCTGGAGATGAAAGAGGGGTCATGTCCGTAGTGTTATACTGTAGTCCCTGTTCATTATATTTGCTGATTTTTCTCTTGCTGTATTTCACTCCTCAGCCACTTAAATTCTGAACTTCATAGCAAGACCAGTGTGTTACTCATGGTTTGCAGAGTCTGCCACATTTTCTTCTTGTTATCTACTGGAATATATGCAGTTAATATATTGAAAATCATACACACACACTTTTTTTTCTTTGCAAATCATTGACCTCTCTGACCAAGTCTACTGAAGACCTTCATCTTTTTACATGAGCCTTTTGTAAAAGGAGCTCTGGTTGGAACTTAGCCTAGTGAAAAGGGCTGTTTTGCCCTAGAAATAAAGTAGCTAGGGAAAAATATCCATATTAATGTTCAGTGTAACTGAGTGCAGGGTTAGTTACTGTGGAATACAAAGCCTTCATAGGGTGCTTGTGGAAATGGCATCTGTGATTTCCTGGGCCACACGGACACTAGATATAGATTATTTTTTTTTACATAAATATAGGCTTCCAATCTTAGTCTTCATGAAACAGCATTAACTGTATTTGTACAGCACAATTAGCCTTTGGGTTGTGATGTGGTTTCCTGGCAGCATATGAGTGTCCTTTTCACATTAAAACTGGAGTCCCTATTTGGCGAATTAACAGCCTTACGCTCTTGCTTATGGACTGTCTTGTGCCTGGGAAGGGAGATCTGTGCAGAGTTTTTTTATGATGATAGCTTTGTTTTTTACTTCAGTTTCTTCCTTGATGAGAGTCAGAGTTTTGTGTTTGTAATGTCAAAAACTCAAAAGATGGTACAGAAGAGCTCCTGTCCTCACCTGGAAAGTAACAACTAAGAGCTGCAGCAAAACTTTTATCTGGTAGTAGGAGGTATTCATGGTTAGAATGAGTATCTTTAAGGTATTCTGTGCAATGAATACATTGATTTTTTTTTAAGCATATGTGCAGCCCAAATCTACATATTCATCTAAAGCTCTTTTTCATTTGAATGTCATATTTAATTTCTTCAAGCTTAATTATCTTCTGCTTTAAAAAAGTATTTTATTCATTTCCAAGAAATGCAGAGAAGTGCTAAATATTCAAAATCAAAGCCAAATATTAGAGACAGCAGACAGAAGCGTATTAAGAAATTAAATCAGTTTTAAGCTTTTTTCCTCACTGTGATCTGTCACAGAAGGAGGAAAGCTTTGATTAACATCTGACTGTGTCACGCAAGCAAATTGCCAGACATTACTCAGTGGTTATATTACTGAAGGACCAGAGGATTTAGCAGAAAATGGGGCTTCTCAGTAGGTCACTGGCAAAATAAGAAAGCCGAGCAAAAAGCACAGCTCATGTTCATGGATGACTATGAAGAGACTCCCAGTTTACCCTTAAAATTCAAGAGGATAAGTTTATTTTCATTCTTCAGATTTAAGAAGAATGCTGCTGGTCTTTGTCCCTTGGTGTGACATGAACTGTGCCTTGCCTAGTGCTCCATACTTTATACCTCTTTCCAGGTGGTTTTTTTTGTATAAGGAACCTGAACAAACTTTATATTACTAAGTGCAAATATGTGAGATAGTTGTAGGACCCTTCTGTGGGCTATGCTTGCAACTAAGTAAATATTGGCATATTTTATTATAAAGCTGCAATAAGCTCTTTGGTTTCTTTGTCACCTGAACACCTGGGAAAGAGAGGAAATGGTGTTTCCAAGAACAGGCAGAAGAAGGGCAGCGAGAAGAATGGGCATGCACTTGGGAAGAGGTTAATGGCCTATCTGACAATAAAGAAAATGCCACTCCCTTGGGAGGAGAATCAAGGCCCCCCCTCAATAAATCAAAGCTGTCACCATTAACGTGCCATTTCTGCCTGTTGGTGGCTGGTGACAGTGGTGGCAGCAGTGCCTGTGCTGCTGGGTGGGGGTCCTGTGTCTGGGTGAGACCATGGGGACCTGCCCCCAGTGCACAAGCTGGAAGGAAGGTTTGAGCAGTGACAGGGCAGCCAGGAGGAATCAGAGCTGTTTAGAAGGAAATGCATATCAAAGCAAGCAACCCTGAGCAGTGTTGAGCAGAAGACAAACTATTAAGTCCCTCTTCTAAAATTCTCATCTTCTTTGATGTCGAGTTGTTGATCTTTTCAAACTGGTTTGGTCACAGCGTTGAACTTGCTGCTGTGGGATTTCAGCCTTTGAAGCAGGGAAATGTCTGTATAGTTGTAGCTACTTTCCCTTGTATCTGCCTGCTTTTGTTTGACAAATTAGTCTTCCAAACATATAGCACTCACTATGCACTCACTGGTTTTCAGGTTTCTAAATTATTTGTAGTGTTGCTGGGCTTTGCTAGATTAAAACCATTTAAGTTAATAAATCTGGAGAATCACAGTGGTGAATCACACCCATTATCTTTCCACTCTCGTCATCTTCCTTCATGTTTGGGAAAGCTGTGTCAATTTAGGCATGATATAAAACATTGCACATGATATGCTTTTTGCAAGCAGCTTTTCTTAACAGAATATACAATCTCTGAGTAATGTAATTGAACATCTGAGGAGTTAAAATAAGCAGAGTTGTCTTTTTCTAGACTCAGGATATTCCATCATATTTTAATGCCTGTGAGTTTGGATTAAAAAATCTAATTATTCACTAATGAGCAATAATGGTACATATAAACTAAGGGTCACTATCCTATTACAGGCACCTGATGGTTCACTGATAAGCATTTGGTCATTAGATTGACCATAAAATATAGTCAATAATTGAGGTTACTCATAGAGCAGACACCTTATCAGTTTTAGGCATGGTGGGACAGCTTGTCAGTACTCTGTGTCCTGATTGTGCTGTGACTGAGCATATGATTAGGGTATTGAAGCAGTCTGTATCTAATGAAACTGCAGGAAAGGCATAGCAATATTAGCACAACCACTAAATGACTAATGTGTTTTTGTTCCAAGCCTTAGACACTTCAATTAGTTCCAATAAACCCTGATCTAGTGTAGCGGTAGGCAGAGAATTCAGATATTTTGTGTACAAGCTTTCTTTACACTAGTCAAAATTTGTAACGTTTAGGGGACAGATGAAATCTGTGTGGCTTTGAATGAAAAATGGTGGAAATAATAAAGGCTGTCATTAATGCTTTTACTTCATTTTTTTCAGTTTTATTTTTGCAATTTTTTTTTAAATTTAGGCGACTGAGACAATGCCTAGTGCCTGATTTAAAAGATGAAGCTGATAGCAGCAAATTAGATGTCTGCATTTTGCTTTAAGGTCCATTCGTGCAGTTCGTGTAGTCTTGTGCATATAGATCTAAACTTAGAATGTCTTCCTTAGCATTTTGTACCATATGGAACATTAGTCAAATAGTCTCGTCTTGAAAGCTTTTGTAGAGATATTGATTTTTCTGTGCTTCAAACTGTTGCTGAGAAAATAACCTCAGAACCTGTTCTTTTATGATTTTCTTTTTTTTCCATGAGGATGCCTTAACTTTCATAAATTATTTAATATGGTGAAGGGTTGCAAAATGCCTTTTGTCTTTCTGAACTGCTGTTCAGGCTTCTGTGATGCGACCTTGGAAAGTAACCATAGAAACATGTTAAAAGCATCAACTGAAAATCAGTAGTTCAGTTTGACAGTGATGCAAATTCTGTGAAAGAAGATTATGATGTATTAGGAACATTTGAGGCATATATTAATGCTAACCTGTTAAACCTGATTATTCCATGACTATCAGTACTTTCAGAATTTAATGCAGGGGAAAAAAAGAAACATACTTTTTTTTTAAGTTGCCATGTTTAAGATGTTTCTAGGTAAATCACTTCAGCCTGTCATTCTCTGTCCTGTTAAAAGCAAGCTAAGCTCATAATGTGTTTCACAGTTCGATGTATTTAATAGCTGTAAACTTTTGCCCAGTACCCTGCTGGGATGCCCTGGTATCCCGTCTTTGTGCAGAGCTGGCACAAATTAAATCTCTTTGACAGATAAAGTGGATAACTGGGTTATGAGTAAGTAGTAGTTCACCAAAAGGTGAAGAAAACATGATTCATTGGATCCTGAGTTAGATTTTTGTGCTGACCTGTGGTAGTTAAGCTAGTCTGTGAGGTTGAAACAGAAGTGCTTGCCATAGTTGAAGGGAACCATAGTAAATTCTGGATGAATCATGGGTCAAGAGAAGAAGCAGAGTCACTTGTTAAAGCTTCCTTGGTAAGCACAACCCACACCCAAAAAATCCTGTGTTGAGGGGACGTGGGAAAATTTTGTTTGAACTGGTTGCCTCAGTGAGTGGGGTACCAGCTCTTCCCCAGTAAGGCTGCTTTGCTCGCAGATTTATCCAAAACCCTGGCATGGTTTGTCCCCACTTGGCAGTGTTGTAGCAGTATCATAGGGGCTGCAGGGCTCCTCAGGGATGTGATTACTTTCTGGCATTAACACGGCCCCACAGCCTCTCAGAGCACCATCCCTTCTTTGTTCAATGCCCCACGATGCCCCACTTTCTCTTGCTACCATTTGGTCACTGGTCAGGGGAAGGGTGGCTGAGAAATTTGCGGCTTAGAGGGAGAACTGCGGATGTGCAGATGAAGTGAAGCATCCATCTGTTTCAGGGGCAGCCAGATACATGATTAGATATATAATTATTCTTTTCCCCTTAACGACTCCCCACTCTGGACTTAAAGGGCTGGAGCAGCCTGGTCCCTGCAGTGTCCTTCCCACTGCGTGGGGCTGGAGAGAGGGACGCCCTCCTGTTCCCTTTTTCCTCTTGGCATGAAGCCTGGGAGAACAAGAAAGCCCTCATGCAGATGTGAAAATGGAGAGGGAGCTGGTGTCAATAAAGGGCTTGCCATGTCTTGCCGGTGCCATGCCGTGGCTGCTGGAATGTGGTTGCTAGAGAGCAAACATGACCTGTGTGTAGCACAGCACTGTGTGGGGACAGGGAACAGGGCAGGGTGTGTGGCATTGTGCAGTATCTTGTATCATCTTAGGGCAGCTTAAGCTTTCCTAGTTGCTGTGGCAGCATAATACTGCCTGTAATTAAGGACAAACAGAGAATGTATGCTTTAGGTATATCCCATTTCACGTTAGCCCATGAGGAGGATAAATTAGGAGATAAGCCTGAGTTTATTAGGCTTTGTTCTTGGGAACACAAATGACTCTTAGGACAGCGTGTTTAACAGCGGAACGTGATTGTTGGTATCCTTGCTAATACAGCATCATGCATTTACACAGTGCATTATCAGCACACGGTGAGCCAGGCCCCGTGCTGTGAAGAGCTCCTCCGTGATAACTGCAGGATTGACGGGGCAAACAGGGATGAGACACAGAGCTGTAGCTCAGCAAAGGCAGGAGGTAAAGAAAGTGGAGTAGCTGAGAGGAGAGGGAATGTAGAATTTGGACGGTCAGCGCTGCTGAGTTAGAACACCACTGAAAGCATGAAAAATGCCCCAAAGGCCAACAGATTTGTGATTGGGGTATGCCTCTTGATTTAGAGGGGTGGGCACTGATTGATCAGCCAGGGTGGAGAGCACATGGTGAGGATTCTGGAGAGCCTCAGAGGGAACTGGGTGGTGACCAGATGAAGCAGCACTGGGCATCTGTGAGTCATTGCCTTGGAAGATGAAGCCCCTTTGTGCAGAGTGCTAGAGATCAGGGTATGAACCAAGGAGAGATCATGCAGGCATCAGTGTCAGAGAGATATTTGAAAGGAGAAGCCTCACTTAGATGGCATGGACTGACTGTAGGACTTGTGTGGGACCAGGTTGGGCTGTGGAGGAGGCGAAAGAACAAAAAAGGGAAGGAACCTCATGCCAGACAGATTGGCAGGAAATATGAAAAGGAGGAGACAGTGAAAGAGGGGACAAACGGATCTAGTAATGTGGGAACTTCATTATGTGGTCAGGGTTTTGGAGAGGGTGTTCTAGGTCTCTACTCAAGCTTCACAGCAAAAGCAGAATTGGGGCACAGCAAAGCACTTGCAGTGTTTTCTGCTGACTGACGACATTAAAGATCTTTATCATGTGAGGCCATCCCTGAGGAGGACTGATTTTTGTCAGTTCTGAGTGCCTTGATGGATGATAATACAAGAGGTTCTAGACCAGTAGAAGCAGCCCCTTCAGGAGATGTGGTGACTTTTTGAGCTGCTGTAGGTGGCTTAGTACAGATGGAGATTGCAGTGGTTGGGTATTGGATTAGCTCTGTATTCTGAGACATCCTTGATGCCCATGAGGAAGAGCAAAGAAGAATAACTTAAAAACAGATGTGCCCACAAGTATGCCAGAGGGGAGAATCTGTGCCTTAAGAGCTACCCGGGTTTGAATTTATTTGTGGGTGTGAGTGTTGGTCTGCAGATTTTAAACTAGGGAAAGGTCTGAAGTACTTGACTGGAGTCATGCAGATATTTCTTCTTGCTTCGTCCTCTCTTGGATGTTCTGCTTGCCTGGAATTAATGTTTTCTCCCTTAATTTTGGGATTTTTGTGTGATCTTTTCTATATTTTCTCCTTCCTCCCTAGCTGAACACACTTGGTTATTCTGTTTTCCTGAATATATGGAATCTTGCTGTTGTCTAGCTACCAGAGTCTCTCCGTTTGGCTTTTTCCCATCTTTCTGCCCTTCCTAGCTTGTCAAGAGGAGCACTTCTCCTGCCTCCCCCTCACCCCAGCCCTCCCAGTCTGACTGCTTTTTTTGGTTCCTGGACTCCTGAACACCAGCGCTTGCTCTGACTCCGTTATTTGGGGCTCCTCCGCTTGGCAGCAGTGGCAGCTGCACTGGTGGTTTTGCTGCAGTGGGAACAGAGCATTCCATAGGTAAAATGATAATGGTTACTTTCCTGTGGGGATGCAATTTGACAGTTTGCACCTGTTTTACAACTTTATTAGTGACTTTCAGACTCTTCCGATAACATATTTAACTATTTTAATATGTTGTTAAGACAGACTTAGCAGGTGAATAGTTAAATACGACGGATAGTTGATTGAATATTTAGTTCTCATGGCTAACTTGCAGTCACTCTAGCACTGTGTGGTGTGCAGGATGCGGTTTGCAGGGCAGATGGACTTTGAAGTGACACTTTATCCTGAGTAAGACTGCTTTGCTTGCTTGTGCTTGTGGCAAAATAAGACATCCCACATTATCATTTATAACAAAAATGAAATGTCAAGCCAAAATAATCCACTAGCACTATAGGTGCAGTGCTTGATCTACTGCAGGATTACTCTGAAGGTAGTTTTAAATTCTCTATGAAATATCATTGAGTTTTGGCTTTCTAAAACTGCATCTTTCCTGCTGGAGGATGGCAGATGTTTCTTTTGGCAAGACATTTCAAAGAGCTTAGCCTGTACCTCATTGTACATCAGTTAGTGCTGCTCTTGGGGTTGCTTTCTGCTTTGCTGGGCTTTTTGTGTCTTCCATGGTGAAGCTCACTTATTAAGAAGCACTGTCCTATAGAGTTTTTACTGGGAGGAAATGACTCAGTGGAAGTTAATCAGCATAAAATGAATCTAATTCAAATGTTATTAGTGAAGGTTGTTGGAGTTCAGGGCAAGCTGTAGAATATCCTTTGATACTGTGTCTTGAGCAGGTCTTCAAGAGTCGCTAATTTCCACTGAAATTTGAAGTTATCATCTTTGGGTCAGAAATAGTCAAATCTCTTCATCTGCAGTGATGGAAGAATATGCTCCTCAAATTTTCCTGCTAAGTGTTATTTTAAATGGCACTATAATTTCAGCCCATTATACCTCTGAGAAATATCACTTCAGAACTGCTGTCAGTTAAATAAATCATAGAAACCCTGTTAGAAGCCCGTGTGTCCCTTCTCTGTTTAAAAATAGTCATTGTGTGGGCACATGACTTCTGTACTTGGGTGATTTCCACTGCATCATTTAGTGCTGTCAGTGACCATTTAACTCACTAACAGTAGGAATAAGTAAATGCCCCCCTGAGAAGTTATTTGCTTGGCAGTATAGGTGTCAAGACTTTGACTAAGCATCTGAAATAAAACCTAGCTGAAGCGGGAATGGATCCTCTGTGGATTTTCTAGATGTGCAATAAAATATGGAACTGAGGGAGCTGAAATTGATGAGAAAGATATGCCTGTGGGGATAGTGTGTTGGGGCAAAAGAAGGCAACTTGAAAATGTAACCCACCCCAGAGCTTTTATGGTAGAGGCATTACAGTCACAGATGCTCACTTGTATTCAGACTGCGATATGCAATCAAGAATGTGAAAATACTGAATTTGCCCCCCTTTTAGTCCTCCTCTTTCCTGTCAGATACTTGTATGAAATCAAGTGCTTCAGATGAACCCTTGTTAGCAATGTCATGTATTTTTTTCCTCTCATCTTTTGCACTTGCAAGTGCATCTATTTCTTCCCTGGAGCAGCCTGAATGAACAGCATGCTTTTGCTTTTCACAGCAGATTGTTTTTGATGAATAGCATGGAGTGTAGTATCTTTTGTAAAAAAAAAATAAATTATTTGCCTCTTTCTGTACACCAGGAACTAATACTACAGAGCAAAATTTTAAGTGATCTATTTAAGCGATTACTTTAATAATGAATGGCTAGTTAGCACAATTGTTTAAGTTTCATTACTTTGTAGCTTTAAAAATGCCTTTATTACCTTTTTTTGACAGAATACAAATGAGGCTAGAATTCTATTTTGCTCAACCTGACTGTTTCATGAGTCTGTCTCACCAGCAAATAAGTCCAACTTTTTTTGCCTAAGGAGTGTGCTTAGACTGATGTGGTTCTGCCTGCTTTAGCTCAGTTAGCTCATGAAACAGAGCTGGGAAATACTGCTGGTGTTCAGGTAGCTGTATTTGCAGTACATAGCTATGCAGTGTGCAGCCGGGGAACTGACATATTTCTATATTAGGTGTTGACAGTCTTGCTTACTTAAAGATTAACCTACGCAGGTTTTCAGCAGTTTGTCATATGGTGCAATTGTAAACAGCGAGTGTGGAAGTGCAGCAATATGTTCATCTGCTCTTGCTTTGTTTAACATCATTAGTGAACAGAGCTGGAAATGGTATGTGGCAGGCTGTGGTGACTAGCTGTTATTCTGGTGTGTGTACGTGTGTATGTATATAAAAGTCAGTTCCTGAACACTGGTCCTGGCTGCTGAAGCAATGTTCTTTGGCCAGAAAAGTGTCTTAAATCTACAAACTGAAGAGGATATGGAGCTGACATTACCCATGACAATTCTGTAGCAGCAACCTTAGAAGATGCTGATTTGGGAGAGCAGAAAAAATGGCTGGAGTGTAACATCAGTGTTCATGAGGATCTGCCCTTTGGTGTTTCTCAAACCTGGGGAAAAATTGTGGAGAAGCGTAGTGAAAATTCCTCCTTGAATTCCTGTATGCAAATAGTTTGATTGCTTGAAGATGTACTTGATTGGTTGCTTCTGCTAAATTAATAATGTGTAGCTGAGAGGAGGGATCAGCTCTTGGGTCTCTACAGTGTGAGGAAGCTCTTCCAATGTCAGGGATACCCCCCAGGTTTGTTTTAGCTTGTCATCGTCCAGAGGTGTTTTTGAGTTTATCCCAAAGTGCCTTTGCCTGGCCTTTCTGCACAATGCCTGAATTCAGGTGAGCCTTGATTATTGCTCCCTGATGCATGAAGCCTTGATTCCACACTTCATAAATTATGACGTGAACAGAGTAGAGGGAGAGTTACAAGGATAGTCAGAAATCAAGAAACCTGACCTGTGAGGAGAGGCTGAAAGGATTGGAACTTTTTAATTTGTAAAAGAGAAGACTGGGGTATGGTAGTGGTTTTCATACGGGTAACAGCTGCTCCAGGAGAAGGAAATGACCTCCACTGCATGTCTGCTGGTGAGGTGGGGGGAAGATAGGGAACAAGAGACACGAGACATGAATTTTCTAGGAGTAAGACTAGTTAAAAACTGGAATTGATTGCCTTGGGAGGCTGTGGACTTGCTTTCACTGGGGAATTCTAAGAACAAGTTCGAGAAATATATATTGGAATGTATTAGGTAAGGTTCATCCTCCCCTGGAGCATTGGGAAAGTGTAGATAACCTCTTAAAATGTCCTCTGGACTCATCTTCACCAATCAGCTGTGGGAAAATGATGTTCCTAATAAATATCTGATTTTTATTTCTGCCATGCTGATTTTAATAAGAGATAGTAAGAGAAAATTAAGAGCTCAAAGTGAAATTCAAGCCTGAATTTCAAGATTATGCTATGTGCAAGAGGCAAGGGATGAACTTAGTCTCATACTGGAGATACTTTCTCTTATAATATTGGAGTGGTAACATCCCCACAATATTAAATGTGGTTTGGCATTTTGGAATGTTTCAGAATAATGGGTTTCTATTGAAACTTTATTACCATCACCCTTTATAAAAGTGCCATTGTTTGAGGCTGTGCATTGTGATCCAGATGAACTGATTATTTATTGAGGAAGCTGAACCACAGAAATAAGGAACATTAATTGTTTGTTCTTCCTGGCAGTGCTTCTCAGCAGCATTGCTGGGACAGCTAAGCAAACAAAGGTTTAATGCTGTACTTGTGTGGTGGTACTAAATGGGGAAAGCCTTAATAATCCTCCTGGAGCTATATATGCATCCCAGAAACCTCGTAACCTTGTTCTAGCAGGAGGAAGAGTAACCTCAAAGTGTTACGTATACTTTATAAGTGTCTCCTTGTACAAAATTTACTATAGGAATACAGATGGTGCCTGTCCTTTCTAAACCTTAATGATAGATTTAAACATTCCCAGTTTTCTCTTTAAAAATGTCTTTTTCTAAATCACGTTTTATTTTCCAAGTTGAATTCTGTTAGTGGAAACAGATACCTTGCTCATTTTTGATTTTACTTGGGGTTTTGGGTAGCAGCTGCACTTTTTCATTGTGCTACTTTTCTAATTTTAGAACCACAAATCACACAGTAATAGCGATAAGAAAAATAATAATGCCAACCATGTTTATTCTGTGAGTTGCAGAAGGCTTGGGACAGAGTGTTGGAGAGTGTATTGTAGGACATCCATCTATTTATTATCTGTATTGATGAGTAATTAAGGAAACAATAACTGGAACTGCAGATATGATGATAGGCTGTGACTTTCCCACTGTTTCCTTGGGAGCTGCTTTGCAGTGGGAAAAGCTTGGGGTGTTGGTTTTGTGAGGGGATTGATGCCTTGTTGGACTGGGAACTGGGAAACTGGGAAAGCTTTGCCTTAGAGTAGACTGATTCTCAGTGTAAACCTGCATCCGTAATTTTGCTTCAGAATCAGGATAAAAATTGCTTCGGTGTTGTCTGTCAAGGTCAAACCAAAAGTCTTGAGTAAGAGTACTCTTGAGTAAACTCTGAAGCTCAGCATATTTAAGGTTTGGACTGTGCACGTCTTTGGCCTTGACCCTTTCAGTGAAGGCCTTAAGCATTCTCACAGTAAGAATAATGATAGTGATCTCTGAAAGATAAGGCTGGCTAATAAAACTGAAACTGTTAATATGTAATGAGTCATGCTGAAATGGATGTGCAGAAGTTTTCTTTTTATTTTTCTTGTCAGTGGATGTTAATAATAGGAAGCAGGACTCCCAGTTCTATTTCTGACTTGTGGCAGTTTGTCCATAAACCCACTGTGTCAATTAATGCATTTATCTCAGTTGATCCATTTCTAGTATGCATCCCAGAGTATATTTCATATCCTTCTTGCTTCTGAAGCTTAATAAATTCCACAAAGTGTTAAGCAAAAGTTTTATAATTCTGCATAGTTATAAAAGTTTCAAATCTAATTTTCTTTTTCATGGAGAAATTATGCCCAGAAGGAATGCTTTAGGGATTTAAATTGTGCTGTTTACTTTCACAGCTATAATGTGCAGAACGTGTGCAGTGAGTGTAAGCTAGAAGCAGCTTGCTGTACATCAGACTATCTGAAATGTCATGCTAACTACATAGGCAGAATTTAAAATTAAAAATGGTATGTTTCTTTCAATGAGCAGGCTTTGTAGCCACTGTTGTTGCACAGTCTTGTTCCCTAGATGCTGAGCATTATGTAATTGATCTGACCATGGTTTTCCTCACTGGTCTCATCCACGCATGGCAGAAAACCTAGTAATCTGTAAATTGTGTGGGGGAAGGAGCAGGTTAGAGACTGCCCCTTGTCATTTGATATTTGAGAGCCCCTGCATGTGCCATATATTAGTTTTATTTTCTGCTGTGACACCTAGCTATGAGGAAAGAGCTCTCCAGAGCATCTTAAAAGACATCTTCTATTAAAGAGGGAAAGAGTTAAGCAAAATACAGACAGTAGATCTCACAGCTGGAGGTAAAAGTAATATGCATGGATGTCTCTCATGCTTTAATTGGAAGAGAAGCTTAAGAGTGTGGAGCTTAGTTTCCCTTGCAAGAATGTTTTGTAGAAGAGTGCTTGTGAAGGCTGAATGGGCAAAGCGAAGGTAGGTGGAAAGTGTACAACTGTGTCAAAGTTAAGACAAAATGCTTTGCAAATGCCTGGTAAAACAAATGACTGTAACACTTAAGGTTTGCACGGTGTTCTCTACAGGTCATAATTTTCCCCTGTGAGGAGACAGAAGTTGGTGTTGGAGAAGGTCAGACAGCCCACTGTGGTGCTGAAGATGTATGTGAGGGCCTTCTGTGCAAGATTAAATTTGAAAAAAGAAGCAAATCTGACAGTGGGCCTGGCATCCAATTAGTGTCCTACAGAAAGTGATCTGGCATGGACCCGAATTCTGTCTTTCTGGTGCTAGGCAAAAAGACCCAGTTTAGGAGAGCTTTGCCTGCCCTGTCTCCATGGAACAAATTCCCCTAGAGAAAAGGAATGCTGTAGAAAAGACAAAACTGGAAACCTGGGTATAGATTCAGTAATGGATTGTTGGGTAAGGTCTGCAGAAGATCCAGCCCTCTGGAGTGTTTCAGGATTGGTTCCATGTAAATACAGCCTCTCATGAATTTTACTGAAGGAAGAAGGTTTGTGAAGTTGGATTTTTCTTTAATTTATTTGGGCCCATGTCCAGACCTGGGATGCCACTGTGTATATTGTTGGTTCTGCATGAAGTGTATATGGATTGATGAGTCCTTATGTTGAGCTCTGTGCCTGGACAAGTCCAGGAGCCCAAGAAAAGCATTTAAAGGCTGCTGCCCAACTGGCTTTTTGTTAAAGAACTGACTGTGCTTTTTATAGGAGCTAAGGATGGCAATTAATTGAATTCATACTCAGAGTGTATGGCTTGATAGTGATATTTTGTTTTTCCTAAATCACCCTATTCTTTCCATTAGATCCTTAGCCTTTCCCTTTTACAAAAAAAAACCCAAAACAAAACAAAAAAACAACCAACCAACCAAACAAAAACAACAACAAAAAACCCACCCAAAAGAACAACTCAAACCCAGCAAGCTGTTTGATACTGCTGGTACAAGAAGACAGTGATGTTTCAACTCCAGAAACAACCTTGTTTTTTAATGTCAGGCAAAGTCATTCTTGTGTTCAAACACAAAGAGGTTGTAGTTAAGCTTTGTGCACTGTTACCTGACAAGAGATGCTTTTTAAGTGTGAACCACATACATCATTATTAGTGCACTTGGCATGTTGCCCATCAAAGCACTGATTATTTTCTACAACAGCTACTCCAGTTCCTCTGCTTTCAGTTTCCTGTTATCTCACATGGACATCAGCAGTCCCTTTGCCAAATTTCTTAGTAAAACCATGGCACTCCAGACTCATAGGAGGAGGATTTATCAGCACTACAGCAGTTAATTGCTTTAGCTAGCATATGGCACTGCGCTTTGAACAGTGGAGATGGAGAAAGGTGGTGCATGTTGTCAAAAGTGAACCACTTTGAAAGTTGTTCTGTCTTGGTGTGAAAGTTAAGACAACTAGTACGGATTCAGTGTCTTAGATCTGCTTATCAAAATGTTGCAGAAATTGGCTACTGAGGTATTTTGATAGATGCTATACTTCTAAAAAGTGGAATTTTCTATTCATTCATTTGTATGCTTTACTTAGCTAGGCCTTTTTGGGTGCAGTTACTCATTGAGTGTTAGTGCATAGTTAGCTGCTTGAATACACAATTCGTGAGTAAATTTGTCCTTTGTATCTCATTCTCTTTCATGTATGTTTCCCAGAGGAGCTCCTTCAGCCAGATCTGTTGCAAGAGTAATTATTTCATCAGGATTTAATGTATATCTTGATTGTGCTTTGAAGACATTCTCTTGAGGAGTTTTTATAATTTCAGTGAGGGATCATAGCATGTAAACAAGAAAATAAACATTATCTTTCATATTAATCAACAAGATGATTAAAGAATAACACTATTGTTAATTGGTACTTGGAGATAGAGGCTAATGACTGTCTTGAGTTCCTCAATGACAGTACCAACAGGTAGAGACTCTCTTCTGCACAGTAAAGCTGTATATAATTTAGAAGGCATTATGGTTTTAATGTGCAGCTGCAACCACAGTGAAGTTGTGCAACTGAGTGCCTGGTGTCCTATTTCAGGCATATGTTTTCATACTGAATGAAGTATTAGCAAGGGGATATGAGATTTAGGCAGTTAAATCAGTTCTCATTGCCACCAAACCCCTGAGGTTCTGTATAAACCCATGCTTATGGTATTTTGCTTCACTGTGGGATCCAGTTCCTGCTGGTTTCAGGATGGAGTGGGAGTCAAAAGCAGCTTTTTTCCGCAGAGGCAAAAGTCCAACTTGTTCCTCAAAAGACAGTGGCTTCAGGCTCCCTCTGAGTTTGGAACTAGAGCCTAATTTTTTCATCACACAAGTCTTTGTCTTTTTCCAAATAATGCAGTGTTTATAGAGGGAGAAGGAAGCACGTAGGGGGTCTGCATCTCTGGAAGTTGAAGTAAAAAGGTTCAGGAGTTTAAGACACAAGTTTGGGAATATAGAGCATAGGACTCGGAATATTGGAGACATGTATTGGGAGTCCTGCCCTTTCTACTGGCTACCTGTCTAATTTTGATTCAAGTCATTTTGCTTCTCAGACACAACCAGTTCTTTGTATTGTTACTCACTGAAGGCCAGTAGTGTAGCTGGAAGAAACTGTGCAGTCCTCCTGTTCTTGGTGTTCATTTTTGCTTCTAACCTACCATAAATATAAGAAGAGGAGGAGTTTTCACCTCTCATCAGCTTACTAGGTTGACTTAGCCTGAGGCTGCCTGACAACAAGACAAGATTCATAGCAAGGTTAGGGTTCTAGATTTACCCTTAATATGGTATGACAGCTAAGCACTGACTTAGTTTCTCCATGTCTGTTGCTTATAATACTCCACAGGTGCTGGTGCCAGATTGATCTCACTGAAAAGTCCTTGGAGATCTTGGGCTGAAAGACATGATGAAAATATAAAGTAGTTATAGTATAAAGATACTTTTTATCATCACATCATTATAAACTAATTTGTTCAAAGTGACAATCTTTTTATTGCGAGCATGGAGCAGAATAGTGGTTTGTCCCCAGAAGACCTGTTGGCATCAGTAGTGTGGTCTCAGATGCTGGCACTTTGCATTTTTGCTGGCTTAGCAGTTGTTTAAAGCAACGTTAAAAAGAACATGTTGGATTCTTTTACAATATTTATTTTTGGATGGATCTACTGACAGCCTCAGGGTCGGATCACACGTGTCTTCTTTGGGTGGTAAAGCTTTCCTTGACTCTGAGTGAGCTGAGATTTCACCCTCACTGCCACCCCCAGATGCCCAGCATGTGCTCGCTAACTCATATTTTTATTCTACTTAAAATCTGCAGGGTGATTTTTTTTCCCATGTGGGTTTTGACATAGAGTCGAGTTTCTGTTATTGTTTCTTCCTATATTGTTTGGTGTTGCTGATGGGAAATGGCAGAAAAAACTGATTATGTTCCTATTTTTATTCACAGGGAAGAATGTTACAATTTTAATTGTATGTTCTAATTTTTCCTCCTTTTTCATCTTTTATGTTTTGAAATTCTACATTTCAAAAGCAGCATCATTATCATTCAGCACATTAAAGCATGTCTTTTTAATAGCTTTCCATTTTAATGTGAAAGAATGGAATTGGGGAGGAAAAACCAATCTGTCTTGAAGGAAATTTTCTGTTATCTAAGGATTTTCTGTGTAGCCAACAGGAGAGGATCTTGAGCTTGGCTGACTTGGAGTGTTATCCTCTGCCTTGAGTAACTTGTAGAGTACAAAGAATCACTTTCATAATGTTATCACCAGCAAAGTCCATCTGGTTCTGCCAGTGACAAGGGGATTATTTCAGCTTTTTATTATGTCAGTGAGATGTTAGCTTTTTAGGATTCAGATGTCAAACTGTTGGGAAAAAGAAGAGAAAGTTAGATTATAACTGAAACTCTGTTGGTGGAGAAGTTAACTGAGTATTTTGCCAGTAGTTTTCCTACCCGTATTTCCTTCTATTAGTGTCCTGATGGTTTGTCCTTATGAAATCAGATTAGAACGCAATGACTTATTTTGTTAAGCAGGCAGTGATGACAATGTGCATCTGTTTGTCTGGTCCAGATTCCCATTAACACCTAGTAACACTGTCCTTTCTTGCTGTTACTTTTATACAGAGCAGCACAGAAGCTTAACCTGTCTTCGAAGAGAAAGAAATACCATCCGCCCCTGCCACACACACACGACTTCTCTATTTATGCTACTAACTTCAGTGGCATCCTGCAGCTCTGTCCTCCCCCAGCACCACCATGCCTTCTGAGAGCTGTGTCCAAAATCAAGGACAACCCTGGCATTGGAAAGGTAACTTTGGATTTCAATTGTTTAAAACAGTTTTCTGACAAATTTCAATGGGGCTGGAAGCTTTAAGCCTAGAACAGATTTGGGTAAGCACAAGGAAAGAGTCTTGGGATAGAGAGATGGCTACATCCTATTGAATGTTCCTGAGCACTGTTGTCTCCTCTTGACTTTGAGAAGAGTTGGCAAGCTCAGAGCAGATTCAGTGATAGAGTGCAGGCTTCTTTGAAGCCATTTAACATCACTGACAACAGTATTAGCAAATGTTGTTTTGTCTGTCCTTCTATTCAAGTAAGAGACAAAATTTTCTTTGACATCATTGGTCCTAAACTAATGCACATACGGCTTTGCCTGTGGAAGATGTAGTCTCTGCATTGCCAGCAAGGCTCAGCCACTGGTGCTGTCTTCTCAGGTTAGGGAGATACATTGAGGGGCCTTTGTTTCCCTCTGCTTCACATGTAATTGTAAAGCAAGAGTAGGGAACTGGAGCAGCAGGAGAGAAGTGTGTGTCTCGCCAATGTAGGAGATGCATCACCTTTGAAATTGAAAAATTGGTGCTAATTTTATCTAAAATTAATTAAAATACAACCCAATTACTTAGAGCTTTATTCATATTTATAACTCTTTAATCACCCACACAGCAGAGTCTGAACACTTATTTACATAGGCTATAAGAGATTAGTGTTTGAAGATAGAATTGAAGTATGTAATGTGCACAGGAGAGCTAAAATATGCACCTAGAGTAACTATACAAATCAGCATTAACATAAAGAGATTGTCAGCCTAAATACCTAGAGCTGACACTTGCTCACAGAGAATACTCTGTAATTCCTAACTCAGTGAGTTTGTGCTAAATGGAAAACAAAGGAGTAATTTTGGCTATTTTAAGCAGGTGGAAACTCACAGATGAAAATGTGGTTTCTTCTCCTGCTTTTTCAGTGTCTTAGAAAAGAAGATGTAGTATTAAATGGTGAAATACAGCAAACCTGGCACAGTAATTTAGAGATTCCCAGGTGGAGGAGGGTTTGGTAAGGAATGCCCTTTCTATATGTGTGTTTTTAACAGAGCCCATTTGTTGTGCCTGGCTTTTTTCTGTGAGACTTAGTACTTGCCTTGGCAAAATAACAAGAAGCGTGGTGTTTCTGAGGCACCTTGCCTTAGGAAGACCTTTAAAGTATGATTGAATATCCTTGTGCCTACAGCTTAATAAAACTGTCTTTGGACCTCATTACACTTGTGTGCCTCCAGCTATGTCTAGCCAAGAAACTTCAGCCTTTTTCCTATGCTTTGAGGGTGGCTGGTGGAACTTGCCAGCATAATTTGTACATCATGGAAAGCTCTGTTTTATTTGGTGTCTTCAAACAGATTCACAAAATCTGACATGGATCACATGCATGATCCCAGATAGCAGGAGATTATATGCCTTGGGTCATGTACTCTACCTACTTTCTTTATTTGCGAGTAGATCTCTCTCCCTTTCCAAGGGAAGAGCTCCAGCAGAATGCCAAGGAGTATGGTAGGACCTTGAGCAGCTCAGCTGTGGAAGCTTTCCCTTCAGCACAGGATATATATATACCATGCTGGAAATGTGGGTGGCATTTCTGTCCTGCCTGGCACACTACATCAAGAATTTCCAGACTTTATGGGTCAAAATGTTACTGTCGACCCTCAAAATGTCTGTTGTTTAGGTCTCAGCTGAAAACATTAAAAACATAGAATAATGGAATATCCTGAATTGGAAAGGGTCATTGAGTATTGAAGATACTGTTTCTTTGGGCCCAGGATTTCAGCTGTGTCCTTTTCACCACATACTTGTTAACCACAAAGAACTGTGCTGTGCTGGAGAGGATAAAAGCTCTCTGCTAATTGAATCAGCCCTTTAGTTCTTGAGTTAAAATCTAGACCATCCAAATGGTGATCTAGTGTGCTAGTTACTAGTTTTAATGCTCCTCAGGAACCAAAGTAAATTCTCTGATCCACAGTTTGATATGCAATACCTATTAAATGTCTCTCTTAACCCATTCCTCTTTTGCAATTTTATAAATATCAGCGTTTGCCCATAAAAGAAGTCCTCCAGCAATACAGCTTTTTGTAAAAATTATGAGTCAGCACAAATGAAATCTCACGTGTCTGAATTCTTAGAACCTGTGGTCATTCCCTTGTAAGTGTTCTTTAGTACTAAAACCTCAGTTTCACCCTTTCTGAGCAATGCCAAATAGCTTTTGATAGCATTTAGCTCATTGTGCATTAGCACTCTCCATTATTTCCTATTCATCAGCTTCTGCTGATCAAGATTTACTCAGCGGGTATCTCATGATGAGGGTGATGAGAATAAAACAATCACTTTTCTTCCTCACTGCTTTAAGTATCATAATGAGAGAACAATGAGTAAACACTGGCAGTTGTGCTATGGTCCTCTGTTAACTTCACTCTCTCTTCGAACAGCTTTTTACTTTACACTCCTCCAGGTTATTGTTTTCCTCAGCTTTTTTCTTGCAGCCTGTCCAATAAAGAGTATAAAATACACAGAGGGGACAGAATTAGTGATGAATTCTGGAGTCAGTTTTTCCTACCGTGGCATCTGTGTCTATGGCTGTCCTTGGTTTGTGTGGTCATTCTCATGTCAGTAGGGTGCCTCACCCAACTATTACTGTGTGGTTACAGTGGGTTAAGCAGCTGGTGGGGCAGCCTTTTCCTCCCTCACCTCTGAGGAGAGGAAGTTGTGTGAAAATGAAAAATAGGAGTAACAAACTGGAAACCCATGAAGTGTCCCGAGATCCTTGAGTGAGAGCATTGTTGCTTCCTCTGAGAGAAACTGAGGAGATGAATGATATGCCAACTGTGCCAAAATACCATTTATTAAAAGTGAGTAAGGCCTGAATACTACAGCAGCTAATTATTATCTGTACTGATGCATTCTATGTAGTCCCATTTCTTTTGTAAATAAACTGGAAGCTGCGTGATAACATTGAAGCATTTACAATGGAAAATATGTCTGACTTTCTGTGTTGTCCCTGCAGTGGTAATTCTTAATATTCTGCTCCCGCCTCCCACTGATGCTCAGGGTTGTATTTTAGCAGGTATTCAATATATTGTAAGAGACACAGGAACGGAATGTGGAAAATCTGATGCCACTTTGGGGCCAAAATTAGAACAAGGTCTCCAGAGGGAATTGAGAAGTATGGTGTCATGAGGCTGACTTTCAGACCAGGCATCTAGGCAAAGTGATTGAAGCAAGGATAAAGATAGAAATTAGCAAGCAGGGATTAATGTGATATAGTTGGGATCATCTGATGAAGCTTTTACAGATGGAGCACACATCTTAGCATTTTGTGGGAGAGTCAGTAAGCATTAGAATAGGGTTGGTCTGGTATATAGAGTGTATTTCGATTTTGGAAAGTGCCTTGACCTAGGTTTCTTAAAAATCCCTAATTTGTAAGGTATTCTCTAGTGACTTAATGACTGGTAGGAAACAAGGGTATATTTTACCCTAAAGCAGAGTTAACAGTGTTGTCATATGGAGATCCGTCCTGTTTGGTGTTGGCTGTATTAAATAGTTTGGATGAAGTGGTGAAGCTGTGTATTCACAGGAGACAAAGCTAAAACTGAAGGGGAAGATTTAGAAAAAGATGTCATGACACTGAAATTGCTGGGTGGGTAAAGAGGCAGATGAACTTTAATATTGATTAACACAAGGTAATGTACATAAGAAAAGCAGCTCTAACTATGCACGCGCAGACAATAAGTTGTAAGGAAGTCAGGCATGACCAGAACCCATTTGAACAGCCAGTGTGGACGCTACAGCATTAAGTTTGTTGTCATGAACCTGAGCTTCTAAAGAAATGCTTTATTGACTGTTCAGGAGGCAAGATGATTAAGCATCGTTAGTTTTAAGGGGTCTCTAACAATATGTGATATAAATACATGTTCCTCTTCAAGCTCATAATGTTTAGGTAACAGCCACTCATTGATGTTTTTTTCTGTACTGGCCTTCTTCCTGGAGGTGATATCTTTAAAGTTTGAGAGGATGGTAACAAGAAATATAAAGATTGTCCCCTTCTCTGCCATGTATCTATCTCTAAATTACCTTCTCAGAGAAGAGGCATTAGGGCTAGATCCTAAGGCCCCAGAATGCAGAAGCAGCAATGGTGTGTATTTTGCTGCTGGTGTAGACCTGGACCCCAGTAAACCTAAATCTTTGCAAAAGAGACCTCACTAAACAAGTTAACATCTGTACCTGTAATTTTATCTTCCTTATCCTTACTTGATATGCACTTTGAAAGCTGTCCTACCATGCTTATTGGCTTATCCTGCCAAAAACTCCCTTTGACCAAAGCACTGATTCAGAGGTGAGCTGAAGACATTATTCCCTTTTCATTGGTTTCAAAGTTAAACACAGAAATAATAGTTATTCTGAACTGGGTGATGGGACAGCTGAATCTAAGGAACTGACTGAAGGTATCATCTGGACTATCTTGTGTCCTTCTGTGGTGTCTAGAATTGGACAAGTACTGCCACTGGTTGTGGAACCTTGTCTTGAACTTTTGAGTCCAACAGACATTTGGGGAAAGGAAGAGGCTTGAATTCTTGCTTTTCACAAGCTGCATGGCTGTAGCAAGGGCAGTTACTGTGCATTGTGAGAACTGCTGGACAAGGCAGGATGTGGAGAGATTATGATGGCTGCTTCTTGAACTGAATTATTAATTATTTGAGCCCAAGATCTAAATTTATTCTTAATCTCACATCATCACCTCCATGACTATCATACAGTTCTGCTGCGGTGAAATTGCTATATGGCTTTTATGGTTGAATACATTTGTTATTAGAGAGTTCATCAGAGAGCCTGTATGTATCTTTTGCAATTTGTATTTATAATTTCTCACTGTTTCAAGTACTCTTCTGGAAGGTGAAAAATAAATGTCTTATTAGTTTCTTCTACATTTCAGAAATACCAATTTTTCCCATTATAATTATTTCAGCAGCAGTGTGTGGACTTGTCCTGTGATAAAAATCTTTAATTAAGCCTTTTGCTTAATTTTCTTTACTAAGATTGCAAAATGTTATACACTTTCACAGGTACTTGCAGGGGTTGTCAATATTCAAGAATACTAAGCAGGGAAAAGTTGAAAAAAAATAAAATTTAGAATGGTAGGTCTTTCAGGGATCTGTGTTTCATATAATCAAAAATAATCAAACTAATGCACAAGGGAAAATCCCACTACCAATGCAAAATGGATACTGAAAGGAATTTTCCTCACTACTGATAAATGTTACGTAGTAAAATTCATACCTTTCTCTTGAATGTGCCAAAAGCATCAGAGTCCAAATCATTTAGCTGAATCCTGCTTAAAAGGCAATGATCCAGTGCAGTATGATTCTTGTAACTGAATCATTTTTGTGGTCTCTCTGGGTGTTATTAAATTTAATGTCAGAATAGTAGGAAAGACGTCTGAAAGCCATTTAATATTGTCACTGGAAAGAAGTTAGATTATGCTCAATTTCTGACATTAATGTGCTACTTAAGATAATTTATCATATTGTGATATTAAAAAAGACATCCTTTTTACAGTGGCTGCTGTGGAGCATTCTAATGTGCTATTTTTCTTTAGCATGGTAGGAAGCCTTTTTCATGCAAAATGTTTTTTTCCGGGGTTCTATTCAGCTCATTCTTTATAATACTGCATCACTTACAACAGGAGCTTTAAGTGCTTGTCTCTTCCAAGGATTCTGTCAATTTTTTTTATGTTAGAATGACAGAATCCTCCTATGTAAGACAATTGAAGTGGAGCATTTAAAGAGAACCTGAATTTTTAGACATGTTTCTTGGACAGGTATATGCATCCTGGTCTCCATCTATGAGTTTTAGACATTTACTTTCATTTATGCTTTACCAAGCCATAGCTAAGGTACTGCTAATATGATTTACTGATCATGCAGGGTTTTCTTAAGTGTGCTGTGTGTCCCATTCACTGGTTCTCATGATGGTTTGATGACAGATAACAAATAGATACTTAATTTTGTCATCTTTATTGCTCCTTGTTTCGTAATGACTAAAGCATTATTTCTGATATGAGTGATGTATCATACTAAGTACTTGTCTATCGATGTATACAGCACTGTATCATCCAAAGTATGTGCATCCCTGCCAAAAGGCCTTGAAATGCTTAAACAAAGATGTGGAAAAGTTAGATAAAAATACATAAATTCTTCTACTTTGTTTTTACCTTGAAAAAATGAAATAGTTTTCTTCCTGTTTTCTGGGAGCAAAGATCAATTCTTCTTTAACAGAGTACAATATAGAAGTGATTTTCCCCCCCTTTAAGGTTCTCCCAGAGGAGCTAGATGGTCTATGCTAGCATGGCAATTTTGCATATAAATTTGCTATCCATTGGTAGTGGTGGTATAGGAAAGGCTTGTGAGAATTATCCACAGTAAACCAGTTTAGCAAGGGTTATACATCTGTCAGTTACAATTAAATCCATGAAAAATATTGGCTCTGAACTAGGACTTTTGTAATTTGATTTACACTGTAGTTGAAAAATAAGTGATTTCATTGGAAAATGGTCTTTATTCAACTGAATGTGAATTGTTTGTAATTTCTTGGTGAGAAATCTTAATTCAGAATGGTGGGTGTCTAAACATAGTTATTTAATTAACCTGCTGTTATACACCATTTTGTGAACATTGGACAAAATTAACTTCCTGGCTGCATGATGCCTGTCAAAGATCCCTGTGTGTTTCCAGGGAATATTTAGTGTCTGTTCAAATTTGATATAATGACATTTATTGCTAAAGACCAAATTGCTTGTTCATTTAGGGATTATGATGCTGCTGTAGTGCAGAATATGACCAGCATTTTTGAAATGGATTCCCGTATAGTGGCAACACCTTCCCAAAATACGGACAGATTAACTCAGAGTTTATTTTAGTAAAAAAGGCTTGAGCCCATGTATTTTAAAATTTTATGTGCTTTTTAATCCGTTCCTTTTACTTTTTCCTTCTCATATTAGTTTGAAACTTGACAATTATATAAGTATCAAATGCTAAAAAAGCATTACTACAGAAACATAAACACTGCACATCCATTGATTTCAAAGGAGGTACCATATGTTCCAGTTATGCCTGTGCTAACATACTTGGCTGGGTCAGGATCTTAATTTCCTCGGCACTCAAAATGCCATGAAGCCAAGTCATTACCTAGTGAATTAGTGGAGTCTTCTCTGTCTACATGTCGCCCCTAATGAAACTGTGTAGAGCATTTGACACCCTGCACTGAGAGATTAATGAAAAACTTTCTGCTGTCAGTCTGTATCTATATTTGTCTATCTATCATCTATCTGTCTGTCTATCTATCTATCCATCCATCTATCTATAACGTTTTTTGTATTTGTTGTCTAAAACATGTAGTAGAGGTCCATACAGTCTTAGGAACAGAATTCAGATCATTGTATTCTTTAGGTGTGAGATGGTCTTTCCCCTTTTTCTGGTCGCAGAGTTTACAGCCCTTTCATCTCTCTTGGTTATGGGACAGTAATCTATGAGAATTTGACTGTCAATCTCCTGGCTGTTTATGTCTAAAATTATGTAGGATTTTGTCATTCTCTCTGTTATCACTGGCTCACAAATTCATCCTGGGGTGTGATTTCTTCTGTGAAGATGCATGCCTCACTTGTCTTGGGGGAGTTTTGTGTTCATTGAGCTGTGGCTTTGTGATAGGTCTATTCAATTCATCATATCCAAAATATAGACAAAATTGCTAGCTTGCCTCTGACCATCAGTCTCACATTCATCTCTTGCTGTCAGAGTTGCTTTGAGTTCTGGGTTTCACAGCATTTTGGTATGTCTCTTACTTTTTTCGGACCTGCTTTCTGGCAGTAACATATACTTAATGTTCTGCGCTGTCTTGATGAGTCTGGAAGTCAGCCTGTTATTTTGGTTGCTGTGACTCTCCTGTCCTGTTCTCCTCAACTCCAGCTCATTCAGTATGTTGGAGGGAGGATCTGGAAATCATGAGTCCACACGGGATTGGCAGCACTGAAGGTCACAGCATGGGAACAGTGACTGCCAAATGGCAATGGGGCAGAAGGTCTCTCCTTGTGAGCCTTAGGTGTGAAATGGGGTAACCAGTAGCAGTGGAGGAGGAGAGCTGCAAGAGGAGGAAGGGCTGGTACCAGCCAGGATGTACATCCCTCAGTTTCTGAGATATTTCAGGGTTTAGATGAAAATTATTAAATATGTGTTTAGATTTCACTTTAATAAGGGTCAAAGATCTCAGGGTCTGCAGTTTTGGCTCAGGACTCCAACAGGTTACTGAAATTTGAGTAGATCTGTGGTTCTTGAGTGATCTCATCAGTTGTTTCTAAAACTTTGTGGGAGTTATCTTCAGAGTACCCCACATTGCTCTTGTCCTCTATCCATGGGACTTTTCTTTTCCCCCCTCATTTTTTTCAGAAATGTGCCCTTTTGCCAGTTTGTCTCTCTTAAGATTCTTTATGTTTGCATAAAACTGTGGTATGATTTTTGTTTTTATGCTTCAGCATTCATCCATTAGACTTACTCTTACATAGCTGGAACAAACGAATTCTAGCTTGCAGATGTTTTCTTTTGTTGCCTTTCTTTGCCCTGGCTTCCACTGTTGACTGACAGACAGATAAACTAAAAAAAAAAATAAAATAATTCCTTGATTCTCTGAGGGTTTCTCGCACCCTTGCCAGTGCAGGTTAAAATTACACCCATTGTTGTGCTGGGTGAGGGGTCTCTGACCTTATGCCACCAATTTCTGGAGCTTTTCCAAATTAGGTACTTGTTTATTTATTTTTGAAAATTCTTTATCTTGTAATGACATATTCAGGATGTATTTGCCATCTTCTTTTCCCAAGCACTTTTGATTGTAATAGGATTTCCTTCAGCAATTCTGCTGACCTACTGGTTTCTGCAGAAACATGAATTTGGAAAAGTTTAGCAGTGGAGTGTGCAAAACCTACCAGATTAGAGTCAGTTAATTAATGAGATACTTAAGTAGTTTGCACAATTTAGTCTGTTTTCAGGCACTGATCAAACTGTTACTGATGTGCAAGTATTGTGATGTTTGCATTTATTTTTATTTGCAGAAATGGAATTCAAATACAAACCTAGACTCCTTTTCTGTCGACATCCTCATTAAAATAAATCCTCTGTCCAGTATTCAGTGTCTGAATGAATGTGCATGTACAAAGTCTTGTATCCTTCATGATTTTAAATTTCCACTTGTATTTCTTTTTCTTACTGTGCATCGCTCTCTGCATTGAAGAAGTACACAGAAGTAGTTAGTAATAATACCCAGTTCTAGCAATAGGGGTCATTTCCATCACAGGATGGATGTGCTGTCTTAGCTCTCCTGAAGGATTCTAAAAGGGGTCAGGGCAAAGATGCCCTGAGCCTGAGATGACTTTTCTGAAATCATCAAATTTTTATTGTCTTTCCTTTTTTTTGTGTGTTCTTTCTCTCTCTCCCACCCGCCCCATCCTTTTAGCTCACTTAATGCCCCACTCCGACTTGTCCTGATTCCTTTTGACTTGTCTTATTCTTCCATTTCTTTGTTCATTCTCCTCTAAATTCCTTATCTTGTGTTTCCTTGCTTTTTACAAAAGTTACCAGTAGCTGATATCCCTGCAGCTGGAGTTGACCACAGAAAGCTGAACATACTGTCAAATAATTACCTGTGAAGGGTGTGATCCTGAGTGGGCCTGAAATTAATGTTATTCCACTTAATTCTAATAATTCACTTTCATAAGTAAATAAAAGACATAGAAGTGCAGCTGTTGTTGATTTGCTCCCTAGTTATGGGCTAAAGGTAGTTTCAGATTTACAGATTTGTTTGTTGTCATGAATCCTCCCCTCCCTGCAAGCCCTTGTATCTGGATGATTTCCTGCACTGCACATTGCTGTCCCTGCAGGTGAGTGTGCCTTTTGTATGAGAACTAGATAAAGAGACCCAGGAGAAACCTCAGTTAAATTGATCCTTAAGGCAAGGGCCATGCTGGCTCTATAGTACACTGCTTTTCCAGCAGTATTCATTCCAGAAGAATACTGGGATAAACTTCAGAGCTGAGAATATAAACCTGTCACTTAATACTGGTCATCAAACACAGGCATGCAAGAAGTGTAAGAAGAATAAATAGTATTACACCAAACCTTTCCTTTATGCACTCAGAAGCACGTGCGTGCACCTGGGATCTGCCTGCTCTTAGTTTTTGCTGTTGTGAAGGGATATGTTTGAGTAATCTTTGTACTTGTTAGCACTTTCATGAGGACTTTTGCTTTATTTCCGAGTGAAATCAGACTGGCTCAGCATCATGAATGTGTGTGACACATTATAACCCTACAATTTCTGGTAGATGTATTTATTGGGAAGGGAAACTAAATGTGAAATCAGTGTTTTTCTACTTGTAAATCTGCTTTTATACACAAAGTATTAATAGAGGAACTCCCTTAAACTGCTTTTCTCTTCCCCCTCCCATTTGTCTTGAAAGCTCACTTCCACTGTAAAAATGAAAACGACCCTTGAAACCTGTTAAGTTTGAGATCTGATCAGTTATGGGAAACTATTTTAGTATCTTTCTGCTTCAGAGAGGTGTTCTTAAAAAACTAATTTGACACACAGGGTTTTTCTGTGGGTGAAGGCATCGCTATGTTTAGGGGGAGCAATGCCCTGATGGAGGTAACTTGATGTTTAGGTCAGGAGCAAACCGATTATCCTCTTATCCAAGCTCTGGCCACTATAACCTAATAATAGGTGGAAGAGAGAACAGAAAGGACTGTTTAGATAAGTGCTCTGAAAACAGCATATATTTTAAAATTCATCTTAATCAAGCGACCCTGGAGTGGGCATTTGCACTTATATATATTTATATATGTAGGTTTTGTTTCCTTTTTTTTTTTTTTTTTAAGA
>VWZF01006737.1:989943-1113515 GCA_013396755.1 Sclerurus mexicanus | reverse complement strand
TTTTTTTTTTTTTTTTGCCCCGAGGGAGGTTATTTCTGTGAGCACCTTGGTAGCATGTCAAGGTTGAGCTAGCAGGCTAATACACAAAGCTGGCTTCATGCAGCTTTTATGGGGAAACAGCCTTGAGTGTGTCACCTCCGATGCACTTTGCTTTTGAGGCAGCCATTTCATTTATTCTAAGGTTTGCTTGTTTTCTGGAACTGTATTTTCATATTCATATTACTGTGAAAGGGGAAAGAAAAGAAAGTGTTGAATCAGGGGACTGCTTGAGTCAATAGGTGGAAGAATCTGCTGCTGCCTTTGCTGGAGCGTCCTGCAGTGTTTATGGGAAGGGTAGATTGTTTCTTAACCTCTTTGTTTGGAAAAACTGTTGGGGAAAAGCTTTTATTTCTTCTTGGTGGAAAATATTTTCTGTGAGGGTTCTTGAGCAACTGTGCAGGGATGCCTGTGTGCAGCTTAGCCCCCACAGGGAGGAGGACATGAAAAGACAGAACAGTTGAGAACTTAAAATATTCAAGTTACCTGCCCTCCCAGGCCATACAGGCAGGGACAGTTCAGCGTGGTGCTTCCTGCTGCTCCCACCTGTCTGCTGTGGATTGTCCTGGCTTGGGCATTGCATTTCACTGCACACACTGGATGCAGGTGTGTATGCCATCATCTTTTCATCTTGTCTGGTATGAAGGGCAGTCCCAGAGTGGGCTCAGCCTGCTCTGGTCTCTGTTGCCTGAATTTTCCATTCTGTGCTTTGCTGAAGCAGGTTTTCAGCTTTGATTCCTCCTTTGGCAATATTTCTTTGGATACAACAGTGATGGGGAAGTGCTGACTGCAAAGTGCATTTTTTTTTGTAAAGACACAAAGGATGTGTCAGTGTAATAAGTGCACACCATTTTAATGACAATGTTTTTGAAACATAGTAGGTAGGAGTCAAATTGTTCTGGCAGTTTTAAGGTTAAATTTAGCAAAAAATTTAGGGAAGTGGAGAATTATTCTTTATCAGAGATGTGTGTTTTTGAACCCAGCTTCCATGTGCAATGTCCAGCTCAGGGCTAAAAGTGGGCCTGACTCATAGGATCGTAGAATTGTTTAGGTTGGAAATAGAGTCCAACTCTTAACCCAGCACTGCCAAGCCCACCATTAAACCATGTCCCCAAGTACCACATCCACACATCCTTTAAATTCCTCCAAGGATGGTGTCTACCACTTCCCTGGGCAGCCTGTTCCCAGGGCTTGACAAGCCTTTCCGTGAAGAGTATTTTCCTAATATTCAGCCTAAACCTCTTCTGTTGCAACTTGAGGCCATTTCCTCTTATCCTATCACTTGTTACCTGAGAAGAAATCAACCCCCACCTTACTACAGCCTTTCAGGGAGTCGTAGAGAGTGATACTGTCGCCCCCAAAGCATCCTCCTTTTCAGGCTGAACAATCCCAGCTTCCTCAGCTTCTCTTCATAAGACTTGTGCTCCAGACCCTTCCTCAGCTTCATTGCCCTTCTCTGGATGCACTCCAGCACCAAAATGTGTTTCTTGTAGTGAGAGGCCCAAAACTGAGCACAGGATTCAAAGTGTGGCCTCACCAGTGCCTGGTGCTGACTCATCAGTAGGTGACTCCATGCTTTGTGTTTGGAGGGTTCACCTGTAAGATTTGCAGTGGAGGGGTTCCTTAATGTTGCTCCCTTTCCAAATCAGGTGTAAGTGCTTTAATGGGAGCAGGTGTTTAGTTTATCAGGAGCTGTGCTGCAGAAGATGAAGCTCCTGATGGGTGCTGTGGAGAGTGCAAGTGTAAATTGTTCCAGCTGTGCCAGCTGTGGTATATCACAGCCATGGAGGCTGTTCACCCAGTGAAACTATCTGGTTAACACTGGTACTGCGAGAGTTGTCTGGCAGGTGGATAAAGAGATAATACTGTTGTTACTGAAACATTTCAGACTGGCCATGGAAAATGTAATTCTGGCCAAGCATTGCTTTTCTCTGAAGGTCCATCTGCTGGGCAGTTCGGAGTTGAAGTTGCACCTGTAATGGTAATTTACCTCAATGCAAGGTGTATGACATGTTCTGCTACTGACCTTGGGAGCATTTAATAAGAATAAATGTCCGTGAGTGGGTATGAGGCAGTCTTTCACAGGTGTTTCAAGTCAGAGTATGATTTTCAGGAAGTTTAAAAGAAGCAGGTGTGCAGCCGTTGCTGAACTTTCCTGAGACCCAGTCACTTCGCTCCCATAAGCTGCTTTGGAAATCACAGCTAACATGTCTGAGCTTTCTAAAAATATTTTCTTAAAAAGCTATGTGTAGTATATCATAATTTTCAGTTTTGCAATACGGAAGTTCTTTGTGAATGGTTTCTTTTCAAGTTTTTTGACCTTTTAACGGTTTGTGGAGTCTTTTTTTTTCTTTTCCGTCTTTTTTTCCACATTAAATTTGCAACTAACCACCAAAGACCCTAGCAATGACAGTATAAAGGCATCTGCCTGGGAAAGTTATAAGAAAAACACCTTTTTATTAGAATAATTCAAAAAAGCAATTGAAAGTTTCTAGATTTACTTCAAATGCACTAGCTGTCTGAGCCCTGCGTTATTCAGACTGATTTTCAAAGTGGTATGTCCTTGCATTCACATTGAGTACTTGAAAGGTAGGAGACTATAATTTTCTTTTCTTTGGCATGGTGTTACATGTACAGTGGATCATACCTGCAGATCAGACACGTATAAATTGAAATGGTAAAACTGGAACAGAATCAACTGAAGAGACAAAGTGAACATTTAAAAGCTGGTTAGTTCAGTGAAGACCCCAGGCTGGAAAATCTGTCTCTGTTTTTGTCCCGTGATTATTCTGACACACCTAAACATTGCAAACAAACGCATCATGGGAAATAAAGTTGGTTTGGGAAGAATGCTTTGCATGTGTTTATCTGTAGCTAGGAACTCAAACTGTCTATTTCTTCTGAATTCTTGCAGGTGAAAGTGATGGTAAGGATTTGTTCCTCTCAAGGAGCACATGAAACATCTGAATCCATGTCCTTCCTAAAGGTAGACCCACGAAAAAAGCAAATCACATTTTACGATCCAGCAGCAAGTGGGCCTTCGAATGCAGGTCACAGAAGAGGCGTTGTTGCTGTCCCAAAGATGTTTGCTTTTGATGCAGTTTTCCCCCAGGATGCTTCACAGGTACTGGAGTCACTTGCATAAACCTCCCGAGTCTTCTCATGGCCACTGCATTCGATTGCCTGAAGAGTTCCTTCTGTTTCTGGGGAATTTTATTTAAATGAGTTGCCTTAATGCCTGGTAAAAAAACATGGTAATTAATAGACAAGTGGGTAAATTCTTACATTTTCAGTTTGGTTGAGATGTGAAATTAAGAAATAATAGCTGGGGAGATGGATTTGCTGACTTAATTACCTTCCTGCATTTTCTCTTGTTAGGGAAAGACACACGGCCAATTTGAAATTCAGTTTTTATCCATTTGATGGCACTGAAATAAAGTCCTTCCCCACGGCTTTCAATGGGAAATTAACATGTGCTTAATGTTAAACTAAATGTTGTTGTTAGGAGCAAAGATAAAGCTACCCCCTCGGGATTGCTATACTGAAATGATTAGGGAACTTTTATATTCTCTTCACCTTTCCCAGTTTGTTTATACTGTCTTTTTGACTGATTATTTTATCCTGATGGTTGTGCATGCCTTTCTTTAGGCTGCAAAAGGGTGTATTTGTACTGTAGTAGCCCCAGATCTGAAATTCACTACACTGGTGGCATGGCTTGTGTTTGAGAAGATTGTGGTCTGTAGTGTGTTCAGTAGGGTTGTACTCACGGACACCTGAAATTTTCTTCTGGGAAAAATCTTTGGTTCAGAAAAAAAGCCCTAGAACAGCTTTAGAAAGAAGAACTAATTCAACAGTGTGTGAAGAACTACCCCAAGTCTGAACTGCTGAAAAAATATCAGGGTGAAAGATACCACAAAGCACGCAAGGTGAAAATACTCTATTAATGTTGAGAAAACATGACAAGATCGAGTCATAATCCCACCCTCAGATCTTCTCCTAGGGTTTTGTTTAATTCTTTTGGGTCCCAGACTATAGATATGAAAATATCTGTTAAATCTAAGTTCTAGCCAAGCACTAAATATGGAGAATAACCTCCCACACAGAGCAGTGCCCAGAGCAACGCTAACCACATCCAGAGGCTGTTTTTTAGATCCTGGATATGTTCAAATGGGGTCTTTGTGCAGAAATGTGCAACAGTGATCTCAACACTAGTCCAGAACTGGAAATGAGTTTTTTCTTACCTGTGCTACCAGCCCTGCTGCAAGGTGGCTGGACATAGCCCCCTTCTCTGCTGGTTTTGGCACCAGTCCTTCAGGCTGTTGACCCCTGTTTTGGGCTGGCTTTTTGATTCCTTGTAGTTGACCTGTTGGGTGGCCTGTTGTAGTGTTTCTGGGTGATGCTGGCCAGTGCAGGCGTTATTGCTGGAGGCAAACTTGCTGCCATGCACCTGCAAACAGAACCTTATCATTTCACTGTAGTTACATATTTACACCAGCCCACTCCCCTGCCCCCAGTTGCTGTATTTAACAGATCATCATGTTGTGTATTTGAATCCTTCACTGACGTGGATAAACTGGTTTTAGCACACTCAAATATTTTAGCAAGTTCTCTTTATTGATGATGATGTTTCCCTTGGAAGAGGAAAATGTGATACTATGAAATCTCTTTCAGGGATCTTAATGCATTTTTTTCAGTGTGGATGTCTTTTTAATTCCTGTGAGCACTCCTCAGTAGCTTAATTTCAGTGGAGTTGCTACTATTACTGAATAGCCTTGGCTAAGCTATTATAGCAGCAGGAAGCCCGGTTGGATAGCATTCAGTCTGCTACATTAGTCATAGAATCAATATTCCAAGAGAATAGGTTTAATAGAATTGAAAACTATTTTAGGCTGAGGTAGCATATTTTATTATTTTTTAAGATAGCATAGTTACTAAAATAATAGGAGTGATGCCATAAAAATGGGGAGAATATTGCGCCTCAAAAATATTGAGTCATTCATTTCATTACTGAAAAGTAGTAAAAACCACAGCCGTAAATGCTCTTTCTCTTATTTGTCTCCAATCTTTCTTTCAGGCTGAGGTATGCTCTGGAACAGTAGCAGAAGTAATCCAGTCTGTTGTGAATGGTGCAGATGGTTGCATATTTTGCTTTGGTCATGTCAAGCTTGGTGAGCTCCCAAATTCGTTACAGTTAATTGCTATGTCAGTCTGGTAATTACATGCTGTCAGCTCCTGGAACAATAAACCTGGCGTATATGAATAGATTAGAATTTCTTTTTAATTAGCTTTGCAAACTTATCATGGCTTATTTCTACACTGTGATTGTAAGTTTTAATTTGAAAAGGTAAAACGTAGCATCAGATTAGCTTGTTCAAGAGCAGGTTTATGTAGGTGCATTGTGATAAAAATCAAAAGATCAGAGGTGTTTTTAACATTAATTTGCTGTGGGTCGGACTTACAAAAATTGCAAACCTAATTGAATAAATAGTAATAGATTAATAATTACATACTTTGAATTTTTGCATGTGTTCTTTCCCATTATCTGTGCAGCATATGGCATTACATGTAATGTACAGTGGTGCTATGAAGAGACACTGTCTTGTACAAGAAAGGTACATTATGTTCATGTTGGTCTTTTCATTCTAGGAAAATCTTTTACCATGATTGGGAAAGATAACTCCACACAAAGCCTTGGTATCATCCCCTGTGCAATTTCTTGGCTCTTCAAATTGATCAATGAACGTAAAGAAAAAACTGGAACTCGTTTCTCTATTAGAGTATCTGCTGTGGAGATCAGTGGAAAAGATGAAAACCTTAAGGATTTGTTAGCTGAAGTAGCCACTGGCAGCCTTCAGGATGGCCAGTCTCCTGGGGTTTATCTGAGAGAAGATCCAATATGTGGAACCCAGGTATAATGAATATCACAACATAGATTTTTCTGAGCCTTTCTTCTACCTTTTTTTCCTTTTATCTGACAACAATTATGACAACTTTTAAGATAGTAAAAGAAAGTTATTGCTTTTAATTTATAAGCCCTTCTCCCATGGTGTACGTATTTGTTTCTTTTAGTGCCCTGGAGATTTAGCCAGTTCAGCAAAAAAATAATAAAAATATGCCCCTGTGCTAATTAGTCATTTTCTTGTTTGTATTCAAGCTTCAAAACCAAAGTGAGCTAAGGGCCCCGACAGCAGAGAAAGCTGCCTTTTTCCTTGATGCTGCAATTGCTGCCAGAAGCACCAGCAAACCTGAATGCGAGGAAGAAGATAGGAGGAATTCACATATGCTTTTTACTCTTCACATATACCAGTATCGCATGGAGAAGAGTGGCAAAGGAGGAAGTATGAGTCGTCTTACCATATTGTTTATTTTTAAATTATGTGGTCTTGCATTAGTTTTAATAATAATTTGCAATAAACTTAAAAAGAAAAAAAATCAAGTGAACTCTCAAGCCAGTTGAGTCACCTTTGACTTTCATTGCTGTGACCGGTATCTGGTTTCCTCACAATTAATATTTAATTTGGTCATTATCCCATGATGTATTCGTTATTTTCCCCATTTGAATACATTTTGAATACCAGACTTGGCTTGAGTCCATGCAAGAACGTGATGTACAACTGTTTTTTCCCTTTTTGTTTTAGTGTCTGGAGGACGCAGTCGTTTGCATCTCATTGATCTAGGGAGCTGTGAAAAAGTGCTGAGCAAGAGCCGAGATGGAGGAGGCTCTCTCTGTCTGTCTCTCTCTGCCCTGGGCAATGTAATTTTGGCCTTAATTAATGGTGCTAAGCATGTGCCATATAAGTAAGTGAAATCTTGTCTGCATTAGCTTAAATTTGTGGCTGGTGTTACCTGAGAAATGAATTGCAGCAACAATTTTCTCTTTACCTAAGACCAAGTTAAAGGAAATTCTGTCAGAGAGGAGTCTGTCTTCCCTTAAGGTTACATCTGTATTACAGATACACGTATCTATTCATCTACCTGTCTATATATACATACACCCAGGTTTTTAAAAATAACATGAACTTCTTAGTTACATGGCTACAAAACTTACATGCATTTTGGTGTATACTGAAATTAAGTGAAATGTTGGGGGTGGTTTGGTTGTTGAAAAAAGCGGGGGGGGGGCGGGAAGAGCCAAGATGTTTTTTTTCCTTCTATCTCCTCTTTGCTTCCTTGGTTTGGAATGTAAGCTGATCTCAGCCAGCTGGACATTAGTGAACAATTTAACCACAATTTCATAGAATTTTCTCTTCTTTTTCCAAATATAAAATTTGTATTGAAATCTCAGAAAAAACTTGGGAGTTTATCAAGTATGGTCATCAAAGGTTGTTATTTCTCTATGCTTTTTGGAAAGAAAAAAAAAACACCACGTTGCACATTTGTTCAGCAGAAGTGAACACTTAGGTGTGTTCCTTTGTGCAGTGTACTTGACAATAATTTTGTGTCAAGCACACCTGTGGGGAGCCCAGCTTAAAGACAACACCCACATTGTCAATACCCTTACCAGAACTTGGCCTTCAGTCCTTAAATTTAATTGCCGCTTGTCTTCATGCATTATAACTTTGTGCTGCTGTTATCAATCATGTCATTTCACATATTTATCTAGTGATGCATCTCAAACAGGTGTTGTTTCTTTCTGTATTAGGCAGAAAGATATTTTCCTCGGGCTAGTTGCTAGGTTTGTGTATGGAGTAGAGGATGGATGGGTTAGAGTAGGGAAGGGCAGATCCTCAACTTTGTCACCTGCCATGGTTTAGTGAGCAGACATGATAGTAGTTCACTCATATTGGACCAGCTCAGGGGGGCGGTAGGAAGCAGCCTCCAGGGAGCCCTGGGAAGAGATGTCTTGGAGACCAGTGAAGGACAGAATGTCACCTCTCTTGTCAGCTTTGCTGTCCATGGTAGAGGATTTACATCACCACAAAAGCCTTCAGAGTTAAGTTGTTCTTCCCATTTGTGTGTCAGAGCAGACCACAGGTGGTAGAATGGAAAGTAGATTAGTTGGGGTGACACTTGTATTTCTGGTATCCAACGTTGTTTAGAGAGTTCTTACCATTTCTGCTTATTTTTCTTGTATTATCAAAATTGTTTGCATAGAACTCCCAGAGTGCAACTATCCAGGTACTAGGTCTGTTCAGCTAAAAATACAGCACTCATGAGCTTTTTTGGGTAATATGAGCTAAACCTGAGATAACTATTTGTCAATCATTTTACAGTTTCCTAACTAACAAAATGACTTATCATACTGTAAATACATAGGCAGATCAATTAAAATATTGGTATATTTGTATGTGTACATTTAGACACATTTTAAGTGCAATAACAGGAGCATATTTCTTGTCTACATGTAGCATACATGCGTGTATCCTATATAAGTGAAAGCACAGTTGGTGGGGTAAAATTCTGCAAAACAAGATTGTGATTTCTTTAAATCATCCTAGTGTTCTTATTTGTTGCACAGGGACAACAAGTTGACAATGTTGTTGAGGGAATCACTTGGGAACATTAACTGCAGAACTACTATGATTGCGCATATTTCTGACTCCCCAGCCAATTATGCAGAGACTCTCACCACCATTCAGCTTGCATCGCGAATCCACCGAATGAGAAAGAAGAAATCCAAGGTTGGTTCACTAACAAGCAGAAATTAATTCATTTGAAAATGAGTTTTCCTAACCTCTTGGTAGGGGAACATGGGATTTCTTGATGGTAAGAAGTAATACAAAATGCATAAAAGCTCAGGAGAGGAACTGACAAATGACTTGGCACTGAGCCATCATCCTGCCCCCAATCCTTAATCCTGAAATTCCCTTATTTTTGTTTCAAACACGTATTCTTTCTTGGCTTACATGGGGAACTATCTCAAAAGCTTCTATTTGTATTAATTAAAATTCAATAAAAAGGAACAGAAAAATGTTGTTGAGAAAGACAATGCATAATATTTAATGGAAATTATCTGAAAAGATTTGATTGTTATATTACTCCTAATACAGTAAAATCTGTGTAGCATGGCCTTGTTATTGTACTTCACCCTCCACTGTAATAATTTCCCACCACGTAGTGGTAATAGTATACACAAAGCACAGAATATATAACAAACTTGACGTTTTAATCAATTACATGTACATATATATACTTATTTATGAATTAACATTAATAACGTTTCCTGTATTGATCATTTGCAGTATGCATCCAGCTCCTCTGGAGGAGAGAGTTCATGCGAAGAAGGACATGTCCGGAGACCACCCCATTTGCGACCATTCCACCCACGAACTGTTGCCCTTGACCCTGACCTTCCTGTCCTGAATATATCCAGTGATCCTGATTATTCCTCCAGCAGTGAACAGTCTTGTGATACTGTCATCTATGTTGGTCCCAATGGTGCAGCTTTATCTGACAGGGAATTGACGGATAATGAAGGTCCTCCAGAGTTTGTTCCTATAATCCCGTCCCTAAATAAGAAGAGAAATAAAGACAATTCTACTATTGGTAGGAGTTCTGACAAGGACCATTTTAAATGCAACACTTTTGCTGAACTGCAAGAAAGGTTAGAGTGCATTGATGGAAGTGAGGAGCCCATGAAATTTGCTTGTGGAGAAATCTCTGTTGGGTCCAATTGTAGTCCTGTTCCTGGAGGTACAGAAAATGCACAGTCTAAGCTGATAAAGGAAAAAGTATCCTCTCCTTCTGGAGGATTTAAGAAACCAATTCTACAAGATGCTGCATCTCCCAAAAAAGGACATAATCTTCCTTTTCAGTCTGTTGCACCAAGGGGTGGCAATGGCAACTGTCAAGAAAATAGCACACCTCACTTGAAAGCAGAGGTTGCCAAGCTACAGAGCAGAGCTGATAACAAAATGATAGACTCAGTAGTGGAGGGAGAGAGAGAGACAATCACTGATTCCCTGCAGTCCTCAAGGTGTAGCCCTTCAAGGAATCCAGAGCAGAATAAGGCCCCAAATGAATGTGCCATTAAGGAAAAGTCCTTGTACATGAAGAGACCCTTGCCAAGCCCAGCACCTCCCCCTCCACAGCAGAGAGAGCATTCACCTGGCTCCAAAGCTGAGAACTTGGAGCTGGACAACAGCAATGCAGTTCGGACTCCTCCTGTGGGAATGAGCAAACAGATGGGGAGCAACCCTGAGCAAAACCCTGTAGGAAGCACATTCCTGGTTGGTAGCAACACCCAGAATCAGTCAGGTGCGATAGAGGTACATAGCTTCAGGTCAGCGTTCAGAGGGAAGTGTTTTGATCGGGATATACTGACCACCACAGTGACTTTGCAACAGCCTGTTGAGCTGAATGGAGAGGATGAGCTTGTTTTCACAGTGGTGGAAGAGCTGTCTATTAGTGGAATTATGGATAATGGGAGACCTTCCAGTATCATTAGCTTTAACAGTGACTGCTCCCTTCAGGCCCTTGCGTCGGGTTCGAGGCCGGTCAGTATTATCAGCAGCATAAATGATGAGTTTGATGCTTATACCTCACAGGAGACTTCTACTGGTGTAAATATTGATATTGTTGTGCCCTTTGCTAAGGATCCCTTTACCAGCAGCAGACGTTCCTCCATCAGTTCATGGCTCAGTGAAGTCAGCATCTGTACAGTTGAAAGTGATGGAGCCCAGTCTAGTGACAGTTTTGTTGCACAGTCATCTTACAGCTGTAATAAGTCAGAGGAACCCTTCGACTTGGATTCATCCCATTTATGTGTCCCCTTGAAAAGTGCTCTGAATGACAGTGGGTTCTGCTTCTCTGAACTGGAGAGTGAGAGCTTGAGTTCCAGCAAGCTGTCCTCAGGCATCAGCAAAAGCCCTCAAACCTCTGAAACTACCAAAGCATCTCAGATAAAAAGTGCTTTTTGTGTCACTGATCAGCCCGTAAAAATTAAATTTAGTAACTCTCGTGATATGCCTGTGATAGAAACAATACATTCTAGTCTTCCTAGGAAAACAAAAACTACCTCTTCTCCAATCCACAATAATACTGTCCTCAGCTATAAAGAACTGCAGAACCCACATGGCATGTTTGAAGATCCTTGGCTGTTACGCACTGATTATCAGTTGGAAGCAAAACCTGTAGACTCACTGCTGTCTCCAAAGTCTCATGCATTTGGTACTGAGAAGCAGCCAGAAAAGGCTGCCCAGTATTTTGGCACAGCATCCAGGCCAACGAAGTCACAGACTATGCTCACCTGTTCGCAGAGGGTTGTGGATGGTTGCGAAATGGCCTGCAAAGCCTCCAGCGGAGCTGCAAAGAAGTCAGAAGTTGCGATGAAGATGCCACAGCTGAAGAGAGGAGCCACTACGCTTGGAGTGATGCCAGTGTCCCATGCTAGCAGTACTTTGTCAGAGTCTGTGACCCGAGGGAATTCGGCTGCTCCCTTGGCCACTGGCAGCTTGAAGTCATCACTGGGAAAGAAGAACGTCCCACAGAAATCAACCATATTGCCCAGACCAGGAGGGCCAACGCCTCCAACACCTCCTGTACGCAAGTCAAGCCTGGAGCAGAAACCTGTTGGTCTGGGTAATGGTGGGGGGAAAGCCTCTGGCCTGGACTTTGCCAGAGCTGCCACACCAAAGGCTGAAGATGAAGCAGATTTGCGGTTGAAAGCTGGGTCTTACTTCAGTGAAAGTGCTAGCAGCAAAATGAACCTGAAGGGTGACCACTCTTTGCCCAAGATGACATCCAGCTTAAAGGTGAAGGCGTCGAAGAGTGAAACTGTGCACCGGTATGGGAGCCACATGTCTCTGGAGAGGTGTGACAGCCTGACATCAGTCGGATCCAAAGCAAGCATGGCAAGGGACAGTGGGAGTACTGGCAACAGCCGGGCAGGGCGCTCCGTCCCCAGGCTGGGGGTCCCCCCTGCTGCTTCCAGCGTGGGTTTACCTCTGCCCTTCACTGCCTCTGCACCTGGTAAAACCAGCCAGGCAAAACCTGCAGCTAACCAGAAGGTGCAAGCTAGTGGGAATAAAAACCGGGGCCTCTCTGCCAGCGGGTCGAAATCTCTCAGCTCCTCTGTGAAGTCCCTGGCGCAGCCTGCAGGGAAGAGTTCTGGCATGGCCCCTGGAGGGAAGGCAGCCCCCCGTTCTGTGCAGCCTGTCAGCGGCAAACCTGGCCGAGGGACCATCATGGGCACCAAGCAGGCCATTAGGGCGGCCAACAGCCGTGTGAACGAGCTGGTGTCAGGGGGCTCCGCCAAGGCGGGCCACTTCCGAGGCTCCACTGACTCCGACAGTGGCAACGACAGCGGCATTAACCTCAGCGATGAGAAGTCACAAATGCCGGTGCTGCCGTCTCCGTACAGCAAGATCACAGCGCCGCGGCGGCCACAGCGCTACAGCAGCGGGCATGGCAGCGACAACAGCAGTGTCCTGAGTGGGGAGCTGCCACCAGCCATGGGGAGGACGGCTCTCTTCTACCACAGTGGGGGCAGCAGTGGCTACGAGAGCATGATTCGGGACAGTGAGGCCACTGGCAGTGCCTCCTCGGCACATGACTCCATGAGCGAGAGTGGGATGTCATCGCCAGGTCGGATGAGGAGCCTTAAATCCCCCAAGAAACGATCAACAGGTAAGAAATGAAGGGGCAGGTGTCCAGGGGTCAAGGTGTCCACTGGTGCTCTGCTGCATCCCCAGGGACGGAGTCATTTTGTAGTGTCTCTGACAAAGAGAGAGAGGAGGTTTGGAGGGAACTCAAAGCAGGGAGGTGGACTGACTGCATGTGCTTGTGTGTACATGTGTATTTCTGTGACAGCAGCTACTTGTCATTTATTTCACTTCAAAGCTGCAGGTGTGAGACAGGTGCTGTGGCGGAGAGGGCAGGAGAGGTGCAGGGTGCCCCAGGGTGCCCTGGGGTGCTGCAGCCTCTCTGCGAGGGAGGAGGCAGCAGATGGCTGATGGCAGGTGGGGACATTCCTTCCTGCCTCAGCAGGGCTGGCATTGAGCACAGCCCGGGATGGCCCAAAATAGGGGGATTGAGAAAAGTGAGGATCCTGAGTTAACGCTTTTGAGTTTTTGTGAGGATCAAGTAAGTGATCCTGGAAGACTGGTGTAGAAGGGCAGTGAGGAAAGGAGGAGCTCTGCTGCTAGACATCTGTGAGGGAATGTCAGTGAGACAGGTTGGGACTGTAGTTTGGAAACAAAGGAATAGGCCTTGAGGGGAGAAGAGTGTTTATGAATGAATGAGGATTGCTGACTGTGCCTTAGATTACCCAAAGATAAGGCTTAGGGGCAGAGTAGTAGGGTGTGTGTATAAGATGCAGTGACTCTTAGGTTAATGCTACCAGCGGATTGCAAAATTAAGTGTATTGCACTGTAATAGTATTTATATAAATAAATTCTAGGGTGTATGTGTGGATACTCTAAGGAGTAGGGAACTGACTGAGGGAATTCCTCAGAAGAAGCAGCTCTGGCTCACTTACTGTGTCTGACCACAGTTTGCAGAGCCAGGTCCCCTTTCCTTCTCTCCAGTGCCTTTCCTTATTGCTTTCACAGGTGGTACTCATGAAAGTGCCATTGGGGTCGAATGTATTTTGTAGCCAGGGTCAAAATCAGGACCATGTGGTCACTGTTACAGTATTCATTTTTACTGATTCGGAGTGAGAATCTGTGGCAGTCAGTGCTGTGTAGCTGATGACCAGCAGCGTCCTTCAGCAACCCGAGCATACTGACTGCTGGAAATTTAATAGAATTGATACCAGAAATGCACTGAATCTGAACTTTTGGTTGGAAAGCGGTAATTATTGCAATCTCTGTAGGTACCCATGATGCTCAGTTCTGGCAGTAAAACCAAATGAGTGAAGCTGCTGTAGATCTCATGGTGCTTCCTGGTCAAGGCTACCGAGTTGCTTTAGCAGGTGATAAATCATTCTGGAAACTTAGTGCAAGGTTGGCTGCAGTTCTCTTTCCATAGCATATCAGCCTCTTAAACCTTGCCTACAAATCAATATTAACAGCTGTATAAGTTGCACACATATTGAGAAGGCATTACCCACTGATGGATTTGTATTTGTTTTTGCCCCAGGAAATGCTTATAAGGTCTTTAAAAATGACAAACTGTTTCTTTTTCCAGCCATAATTGCTCTATATCAGTAAATTATGTATTACTTTTTTGGAGTGCTGTAGACTTTGAGAAAATAATGTGGTTTATACATGAAATGAGATTTGCTAGGAAGTGCATCAAATATTTCTTATGAGAAATGTTTGGTTCAGACCCATTATTGTCCTAAAATAATTGTAATTTTTGCACATTATTAGAGACTCCTGGAATAGTTTATGTTGCTTCAAACTGTGGTGAAGTCATGCAGTCTGTGCATTTAAGGACAGATCCTACTTCCATATATGTCACTGTAAACCTTGTTCCCTTATCCTTCAACCTCATCCTTGGAGAAATGACATTGACCCTGTCAATGGTGGAAGGACATGAGATTTTCCTGCTTATTGCATGTGTCTGACTGCATGTGTTTGGTGTCCTCTTCAGAGGGATCCTGCTGTCACCACAGTGGTTACAGGACCAGAGTTGTAGTGTGTGCTTTCATCTGACAGGATAGTAGTGGTGTTTCAGGCTAAATGGATTACAGTATGACAGTGATGAACAGGTGTTGTGGAAGTAGAATCAAGTCTTCCCCTTTTGAAAACATACCTGTTTTGTTTTATTTACTTAGAAATTAAGAATGGGGGATGTTTTTCTTAATATGTAAAACAGGTAACTCCTCAGGTATCAATGGAGGTGTGTTGCTTTGGGGGTACCTGCTGGGATTTTCTCTTCTTTTCTTGTTAAAGTTCATGACAGGGCTTACCTGACAGCCTCAACTTGCACTTACCTCTCCTGTAGAAGTCCTAGCCCAGAAGTTATTTTGGCAGCACTGTAGTCTGAGCAGCACTGTGTCCTGTGTTGATGTGCTCCCTTTTGTAAGAGGAGAAGAAATAAGACTTCTTACCTCTGAGTTCATTTTTCAATTAAGAGGAGGAACTTAAGTACTAATTGTATTATCACCAGTCACCAGAAACCTGCTTATACTTGCTACTACTGTGTATCATTTCAGCTTGTTTCTGGTAGCCTTCAGCCCTCCTTTACCTAGGGATTGGACTGCAACCTTGTTAACATGGTCTGACCCACTCTGTGCATGTACGCATCCTCGACACGTGTACTGTGAAAGTCAGCCTTTTACTGAATGAAGAGAAAAAGTGCTGGACACTAAAGTGCTAACTCTTGTAATCAAAAGTATCAGTGTTTTTGAAGAACATAACTCAGTCTCTGCTTCATGCAACTTGAGCCCTAGCAGGCACATTATGGTGGCAGTATGATGTTTCTTGGTAAATCTGGGAGTGCTTCTACTGAGGGCTGGCAGAAGTGGTGAGTTTTGTCATGAACTGAGCTTCTGAGTGCTGGTTCTGAGCATTAGAGGTGGCTCAAGTTGCAGATTGGATGGTTGATACCTTCTGAATGGTATTTAGCACCCTAAAATATCAATAGTAGTTCTGGAGGCAACTATTTGGTCTTTGCGAAGAGGTAGTACAGTGAAAAGAATCCTAGATAGCTTTGCCAGGCTTACGCTGGGGGAACAGGAGATCTCCAGCTATATCTGCCATTATTAGTATTGGATTACTTAGTATCTCATTGTCTTTGCAAGATAATGAATACTATTGTAGTCCACCAAAGGAAAATCAATCCAGGCAAAATACTTTTGCAAGGAGAGAATAAAGAACTGATGTTCAGACATCTGCTTTGGGAGAGGAACTGCTGTTACTCCCATCTGTGAACCAAGTGAAACATACTTTGTCAAGGCAGTAGCTCAATTAGCAGCCTGAGGGTATTTTACTAAAAGGAAAAGATCAAGAAAAGTGTTTCTTCCTGAGTATCCTGAGAACCTAGATCTGTCTTTAATTCACTGCAGTACAGTCTGCAGTGTGTTAGTCTCTTACAGTCTGAGGAATGCTTGTTTTCTGTATTTTAGGTCTCCAGCGTCGTAGACTGATTCCCGCTCCACTGCCAGATGCTGCCTCCCTAGGAAGAAAACCCAGTGTCACTGGCCAGTGGGTTGATCTACCACCTTTGCCAGGCACTTTAAAAGAGCCATTTGAAATTAAAGTTTATGAGATTGATGATGTGGAACGATTACAGCGACACAGACAAGAGGAAACTGAGGTCAGAACATATTTTACAACAACTGTAGACAACTTAAATTGCAATATACAGATAGAGTCCTTGCTTGAATGCCAGAATGGTGTTCAGGAAATTGATTGCAATTAAAGTACTATAATTATTAATTTTACAATTCATATGTTGGGGTACTCCTAACACAGAAAATAAAAATGATTACTGTCTAAAATTAATTGTGTCTAACATGAGTGATGGTGTAAATGGAAGTTACCAATGAATACATTATGAGAAGACTTCATAATCTTAGCCTGACTGATGAAACCTTACAGGCTCCCTCAACGATAGGGTCATTAACTCTTTATGCAGATGACAGAATTCTATTAGATCAGGGATACACTGAGTTTAATTTACTTGTAATTGGAAAACACTTCAGCAAATTCTGTTTCAGAGACCAGAATTCTATGTCCTACTGATGCCTTTTTCCCATTTCTTTCATAATAGCCTTTCCAGGATGTTGAGAAGGTAGGAATACTTTTAAGAAAATAAGAATTCATCTGTTTCAGTATTAACTGTAACTCTAACATTATTATTAGGCTTTTTTTATAATTTTCAGTGCTGGAAAAAATATTTACCTACAAACAGTAGTAATTTCAGAATGCATTGAGATGTTTGCCAATTCAGAGGAGGGAGCAAATGCTCAAGTGGTATAGCTTGCTATTCGTTTACATTAGAATCCATTAATGTAAACTTCAAATAAAAAGACCCCCCAAACCCCATAAAAACACCACAACTAAGCAAAACATCCCACCTGCTAACTCTTACAAGTAATGAGCTGGGAGCAACTTGTATGAGACTGTTGGAGGTCAGCTCACAACAGGAAAATTCATGGAATGGTCTTTCTGTGTCTTAAAAGGGTCTGATGTATTTCCATACCAAGCTGAAGATACTAGAAAGGCGCCAGCAGCGAATCAGAGAAGTAAAGGCAAAGCACGAATTTTTGAAGGAAGAGTTGGAAGAGACAAAGTGCAGGTTGATGATGGATCCAAATAAGTGGAAAGAAGACTGTAAGTATTTTGGAAAAACAGTGCTAGAATCAGCATCTAACAGATTCTCAGCATGTCAGCAGTCCCGCTGAAAAACTTAAGCACTTGCTAAGATATTTTGCTGAATTGAGCTCATTTGATAAATTGAGCCCTGTGACTCAATCTGTGTTTCTCTAATATGGGATTTGAAAACAAACCCCTCCAAACCAACCGGAAGAGAACTTAAAAACAGTGCAGAGATACACTGTGATGCTTGTTAATATTAAGTATTTATTTAATCTTTTATTGTCCTTCTTTCCAAAGAAGGAAAAACTTGTTTCCTTGTCCATATTATAGCTGGGAAACTGAGGCACAAGGTTTGTTCACAGACTGAGGGTTGTGCTCAACTGGAGCCTCAAGGTAGAGTTTTGCATTTGCTGAACAAAGTGAAAAAAACATCTTAGTTCAAGAGAAATTAAATTTTACTCTACATTATTTGGTCCCTTGTGATAGAATAACATTTTACAATGAGCTATTTCTCTTACTTGGTAATTTTTTCTCTGACAGTTGAAGTGGATCCTGATCTTGATAAGGAGTCACAGGAGTACCTGGAGGCACTGGAACAAGTGACAGAAGAACTGGAGCAGTGTGTTAATCTGTGCAAGTCGCATATCATGATAGTGACGTGTTTCGATATTGGAATAACAGATGCGCAAGAAGGAGTAAGGGAAGTGGAGGTTTGAAGAGAGGTTTTTCAAGGGACTGAAGGAAGTGAAGCTGGGTCGTCCGACATGAAGAAGTAAAGAGATAAAGTAGCTGGGAAGTGAAGGAGGAAAGGTGAAGACTAAAAAGCAACAATGAATGTTGTAAGAGAAAGAAACAGCTGAGGGATGGGAATGTTCATAAATCATTTGGTGCCTCAACGTGACCTGAGCTGTACAAAGATAAAAGTAGGATCAAGTATTGCTTCTACCAGAGTGAAGTGAAGAAATTTAGTACAAACCAAGATGTTAATTAACAAACAAACCTACAATGGAAGTGCCTTTAAAGTTCATTTGATTTTCATTTTTGTATTCGGTGCTAGAATTAAAGCCAGCAAACCTAAGCAGACCACAAAATGTATTCCTACGAAATATTTTATACTGTATAGTGTATTTATGACTATATGTAAAAAACAAACAACATTGTAGCAAAAGCAATAAGTAAATTATGTTTTCATACCTGAACTTGCCTTCTTGTTTCATAGAAAAGCTGTTTTATGTAGCAGAATTAAAATTGTATTATAATTGTTTTCTTGGTTAGGGTTCAAGATATTTTTATGAACATTTATCTATTGAAAAGGAGTATTATGGCATTTTGAGATGATTGTTTTTCCTTCAGGTTTTGTATTATTACTTTTTCAGATCAAAAGAAATGTTTGTTTTCCATTTTATATATACGTATATAGATATATATTAACTGCTTACCTACTTCCTTGGTTACTAACCTCACTTTTCACAGACCTGGTCTTTTTGGAGTCGTAAACTTAATGTGGGGAAGTCTACAAAGGGCACTGTGGTTTTTTTTGGTTTTCTTTTTTCCTCTCTGGCTGCAGGAATTGAGAATTATGTTTATTACCAAAACCATAAAACAAGCAAAAAAAAAAAAGGAGCAAAAAGTTTTTGTAAATGTTAAGTTAGGTCCATATTTTTATATAGTTTTGACTATAAATATAGCATTTGCATTTTGAACTTTTAAGACAAATAGTATATCTTTTTACAGTTTTTCTAAGGAAGGCAAACCCTCAGGATCAAGTTTATACATGCTGCATGAGATTTGTGCTTTTTTGAAGGAGGCCACTTAAGTGTGGAAACTATTGATAAATTGTTGCCAAACAAATACTTTTGAAAAGGTTTAATAGTGTATGTAATACCACATTTCATAATGAATCATATTTTCTAATCATCTTCCTTTTTATGGTTTTTTCAAATCCTTTGTATAAATATGTATTATAACAGCTTGCTTCAGTTTTTATCTGTGAATAAAAGATACATCTATTGTTATGAGTGCTTTTTTGTTCTGTATGTGATTTTAATGTTCATAAGAAAGAGGATGGTCTGTGGCACACTGTATTAAATGTCATGTTACTTGGCCTCTTTGGCCAAGAGATATATAAGTGGGAACAGAATTCTGACATTAGTCATCATAAGGAAAGAGAGACAAAACACCAAAGGGTAAAATAAATGGTGATGGTTATACTTATATTCTCTTAGCACTTTATAGTTTACAGAACAAAGACCTACCACTCACATACTTGTTTTCCCTGATGAGAAAAGGCAATTAAAAATGGGTCTAAAAAGACAAGAAAACTAGGAACTGGAATCAAGCGCTGGGCCCTGTAGGTCCATCATGGCAAACAGCGACATTCATTTCTCTCTGACACTGCTGTGTTAGACAGTAGCTGTGCTTTTTCCTCAACTCACTGGTGCTGGCTGGAGTCACTCCAGGCAGGGTTAATGTAAAGCTAATGCTTCTAATGACACCACCTCCAGTGATTTTTGCAGCCATTTGGCCAAACGGCCCCGTAATGTGTGAAATTGTCCCCTCCCTCTTTTTGTCTCCTTAGGTAGCCTAACAGCCTGGCATCCATGCACTGAGTTTTTTTACCCTCACAAGAGGCCTGTGAGGAGGGGGTTAAAGTCCTGCCTCCTCATTCTGCAGCTGGAGAAGTGGGAAAGTCAGAACAAGAGTCTGATGCTTAAATACCTTTGTGACTTTGCGTGGGTTGCAAAGGGGGCCTTGCTCTACCTCTCTGATTTAGCCCTGGAAAAGGGTGCATGCACCCTGTTTGCTTACTAACATTTGGCACTGTGTCGGGTTGTATACAAGGGAATATGACATCTGGAATTTCTAAAGTATCTCCCTGCTAAAACCCTTGAATACCAGATATATTTATTAACTTGTAAATCCCAGCTATATTTACTTTCTGTGTGCAGAAAGTCACAGTTCTTCCAAAGATAGAATCAAAACCATGTAGTGATTCAATACATTGTGGTTTTTTTTCAGAGCAAGGACCAGATAAATAAGTACAATCAAAATAAAAAAAGGAGCAGCATGCTGAGGAACAAATATTTATTAGCAAAAGGTAAAACCTCCCCAAACATGAGGGTAAAAGGGAAATGTATTCATGAGGAGCTCTGCACTTGGTGCTGCGTTCTTCATTAGTGCTGTTACACTGTCCTCTGGAGATGCACATCTTAATGGTGCTGGGGCAGGATGAATTGACCTGTGGTACCTCTAAACCTCAGGCACAGCAAGGCTGGGCACACAGTCTTTTTCAAGCTAACCTGTAATGCCCTCTTGAATGGACACAGGTTTTGTTTCTTTTCTTTGCCAGCCATTTCATCCTCTTCTTGAAGGTCTTTGTTGTTCTTCCCCCACCCTGGCAATATTATCATCCTCTGAAATAAAAATCAAGCTAGTAATCATCCATCCCAATTTTCATAAACCTGACAATTTGTTTTAATGCTCCCTTATATGGTGTTTGCTAATCAGACTTGCGCCCTTTGATACTGTCTCCTTAATTTCTAACTATGGTTATGTTTGCCACAAAGAAGCAAATGAGACATTTCAGGGCTGCTTAGTTCCATGTCAACATGGCAATAGCATGCATATTAAATGCATTTAGCCTCTGGCTTAGTGACACAAAACAAGCCTGAGATGCAAAATAAGGTGAGGCGCTGATGGATGAAATACACAGTCTTCCCTATGCAAATGCTGTTCTTTTTAGTTGTTGTGGATAGTAAATTATCTTTCATACTTCAGGTAATACTCCTTTCTTCTAGGTTACTTTTGCAATTCTGTCCAGTTGAAACTTATACAAATATATACTTAGCTCATTATCCAAGTCTATTTTACAAAAGGCTTAATTATATCAGGTAACAAATGATAGCTTCATAATTAGACTGGATGTTTTATTTCATTCCTTGTCTAGTGAAGTATAATGATTTAAAATAGCCATTAATTTGCATGCTTAAAGACCTGATCGTGTTGAGCTTGTTACGGTGTCAAAACTTTAGAAACGCAGTGGCTTTGGAGAACTGCTTGAGTAAATTTTGGCAGGGGTAGTTCATACTAGAACACTTTCTCCCTTGCTTGCAGTTCTTCCCATGAAATCCCTCACCTCCTCCTTGCTGGTGGAACCCTTTCCTAGTCCCGTGATGGCCCAGTTTACCAGGCAGCTGACATCACACTTATTTCCCAACAACAGGTAAAAAAATGTATTGACAGCTGCTGTTTTTTGTTTGGGGTTTTTTGTTTGTTTGTTTTTTTAAACCAATGCAATGGCGACTCAAAGCCTAAAGATTAAATTTCATGGACACAAATTCCTTTTTTCCTCAAACCCCACCTCTTACCAGGTTTCACAAACCAGAAGGCCACAGGTGAACTTGCCTGTATGTGAGGGAGGAGGAGAGGAGAGGTTCTCACATGGTCAGGCATATTTCGGGAGGTGATGAAGTATGGACTGGAAGAGAAACCGAATGTGAAAGCAGGACTCTTATCTGGTGACCAGGGACTCGAGAAAGTGAGGAGAAACTTCTGGACGGCCTCCAGTCTTACTTTTGCCTTTTCCCATCCAAAGGTCATGGTTGAATACATAAAACTACTCCTGGGAGGTGGGATTTCAACTCGCTTGTCAGGATTTGCAAGTTGGATGGATGTGTTGGAGGAGTCAGTGGCCACTTCTGTAAGCTCTGCTAACTCTGTGCATCGGTGGGGACATTGCTACATTGCTAAGAGTGTTTGGAATTGCAGTTACTACAAACATAGCTTCCATGTAGAGAAATCAGACACTCTGTAGAAAAAAAATTGTTTTATGTATGTGTAAACCCTTTTTCCATACTGCTTCTGGACTAACCAGTTCCAGCTAAGGCAGTTCTAGGACACTGTAACTGCAGTATTGAAACATCAGTACTAAACACGAATGCAATAGAAATATGAGATTATTTTCTTTTCTCAGCACACAGAAAGTGTTTGATTTATTTCTATTCCAAGGTGCCCATGTATTCTGTTTCTAGTTATAAACACATTTTCCAGTCACTTGCATTTTATTTTTAAAGTTATGTGTGGAACATAACTCCACAGGCAGCTGTTCTGTAGTGTGGCTATAGGCAGGGTTTAAGGCAAAAATGTTAGCTATAAGATGACCTCTGTATCAGATGTCCAAGCTGGTAAAAGCAGACACAAATTAAAAAATGGTGCCATATTTGGACCCCAGTTCACTTAGAGCACTTAGGCACCTGTTTATGCAAGCAAGTAAATCTGGTTTGTATCCAGCAAAACACTAGAATTTTGGCTTATATCCCATTGACTTGGGTTTGTTTTTTTTTTTTTGCTCCAGGGCTTCAGATGGTGTAAATTGCTTTAGCAGTGGTTCAGCAGAGCTGACTTCCATCAGATGAAAATCCTGCTAGAAATATTTTCCTTATCAGTGGTATTTGGAAGAAAGGAAAGAATAGTTCTGTTGATGTGCAGTGATATCACAAGTGCAAATTAGAAAGCAGAAACTGCCTCCAAGGCTGCTCCTGTATGTAGCATCTCATGGCTTCATGCAGAATTTGACTTGCAGAAATATGTTTGTGGAATACATAGAATAAGACACAACCCTTGACAGTGTAGGTGTTCAGAGAGATTTATTATCAGACCTGAGAGGAACTGCCTGATGACACGGTGTGTTTGGCATGATAGTAACCTTACAGCAGCTTACAGAGAAGCTCATTGCTTCACTCGTTTCCCTTCCCAAGAGCCTCCCCACAAGAGAGAGTGGGTGGGACAGCTGAAGCAAGGAGGGGAATATTTCAGAGCAACCCACACTGGGACTCCAGGTGATGCACACTTCCTCAGTGGCCTGTTTTTACCTTGTTTATATGTCTTTTGCTTCTGATTGTTGCATTCAACTTGAGACAGGTCATTCCTGGGTGTGGTATATTCCTATGACCCCCACATGAGAGAGAAGGACAGATGTCACTTGATTACATCTCACTGGGGGAGGGACAGTAAAGAGGCGCTCTTAGAGCAGACACAAGTAACATTTCTGCCGCCTTTCCACTGTATCAACACTTACACAGTAGCGCAGTTCATTTGCTGCGCTTCTATACAAATATATTCTCTTGAGAATAGGACCTTTCAGATCTTGGTGGTAGGAAGGTCTCTCTGAGACAGTTTTTGTTTGTTTGATTTGTCTTTCAAGTGGACAACCCAGGCCCCGGAATAAGCAAATACAACTTCATTCTGCTAAGGTTTTGCTTCATTTACTTCTTTAATGTAAATATTTCCATAGAAGCTTCCTTTGAGGTGTGGCAAAAGAAGGCAGCCGTGCATGCTGTGCTGCCTTGGCTCCCTGGGATGGCTGAAAGAGCTTGTTCCAGCTTTTGACAGACTTGATTTTGAACCTTCGCTGTTGACTTCAACAGGAGAAGAACCAGGTTAACTAGTTAACTCCTGGCACTGCTGGTACTAAAGGGATATTTGGTCACCAGAAGGAGCAAAGCCTTCAATTCCAAGGTAGGGAAAAAGAAGTCCATGCCTTGTTACCTGGCTCTTCTACCTGAGGTCAGTGGACTGCCTGAGATTCTGCCCTTCAGAGTGTCAGGGCCCTAATCAGGCTGCGGAGCTCCTGCCACAGCTCACGTGACTGTATTTAAAGCACATTTTAATTGATCTGACACTGTATAGGAAATACCTTTGGAGTGCTCATGTGCTGCTCTCAGGGAGGCGGGCGCAGTGCTGCAGGGCACAGGTGGTAGAGAAATAAGCAGACGTTTTAGAGTTTGGCCTTTGACTGCAAAAACTGACTTTTAAATATTGGCTCACCGGGACCTTTCCTTGTGCCTGTAACCACGACCCTCCATTTGTCAGCACCTGGCACAGATACACTTGTGAATGCTGCTTGTTTTGAAGGGTGCCACTCATTTTGTTGTACATTACCATTTAAATGAGTTACATTTGTACCTAAAGGCTTCAGTCTCATGGGGATAAGTGCTGTACAAACACAATTTTTTAGCCTAAATAGACAGGGTATGAGTGGGAAGGACAAAGTGCACTACTGTGTTTCCCTTCAAATGGAGCACATAACAGTTCTTGAAAATGTGTCTCTCACAATGTCCTTTGCCGAGCACAGAGTAAAACCTTCAGCCACAGCAGCTGAAACCCTGCAGACCCAATGGGATGCCATTTTCAAACTGCCCAGTTTTCAAAGTGAAGATAATGTTGTTTACTTATGCAACAGGAGATGGGGGAATCTTTGCTTCAGCTTTTGGGGAGAGAAGCAGAGGGAGGAAAATGTAGTAATGTATACAAATACATCCATAATGGAAGAAAATGTCAATACATGGACTGTGCACTTCTTTGCAAAAGCTGTGCACTCTGGGCAAGCGCAAAAGAGTGGAGAAGACTGAGGGCAACCATGTGCTGATCCCCTGCTTATATCATTCGTCACATTTATGCTCAGCCTCATACCTACCAAATCATTTGCAAAATGTCTATGTATGTCTTTGATGTAGCAGTTTTTAAAAACACATTTGTAAACATGAAGTTTTCTCATTTTCCCATTTAACCACTCAGTAATAATTTTCATTAACTGTTGAGTATAGACATTAAGTTGTGATAATTACTAAATCCACATTCACAAGCTAAAACTTCACACTGCTAGGATTTTTTAATTATTTTTTTTAGGCAACTATTGAAATAATGCATATGCACCACATACCCATACCCCAAAGAATTCCTGTAAGACAGATTCCAATTGCATGGGATTTCTGTATATAATATCCAGTAGGCTGCTGAGGGAAGTGTTGAATGTGGGAACCAAATATTTTTCTTGGTTTCAGAGCTTATTATATTGCCTTATTTCTTTACTCTTTGTAAAGAAACAAAATGCAAGCTAAGGACTGGTATATTCTTGGGGTGCCCTAGAGTTCTCTTTAAAGGTCCTACAACTGTGGAACAATTCCCTTCTCTGGTCTGGGTGTTGAAGTTACTTGATGGGGTTGTACTTCATAGACAGCTGACCCAACACTCTGAAATAGCATCAAAGCATTAAACTTTGATGGCAAATCTAATTTAGTTTTCCTTCAAAATAAGAACTAGGGAAGATACTCTGATTAACTCTGTAATGAAGGACTTCCAGATATACTGACAACACACTGACTGCTTTAACATTGCAACTGAAGATTCCTTTTCAGATGTGTAAATTGTAAATACATGATCGAAAGTTTTTGTAAAACTGGCCCCTCCATGCTGCTTATGATATGGATGTGCTGTTTGAATCAGTCATTAAGATCAGTTGATATAATGGATAGGCCTGGATATGTTGGGAATATGTCCAGGAATCTTGGCTCTGTATGCAGCAGGCATGCAGCTGTGCACTCTGTGTCCTCCAAGGCCTTTCCCCATTAGCAGTGTTAATAATCAGGCTGGAAACGAGCACAGCAGTCTGAGAGCATCATATGGAAACTAACCAGGAACACTTGGAAATGCTAGCGCCCTGCCTTCCCTTCCCTGGCAAGAGCCCCTCTCTGCTCCTTGCATATATGCAGCTAGTTAATAGTTTTCCAGCTGATGGTGACTGAGGTGTAGGGCTGCTCATGGGACTCGGGGACCAGTGCAAGTCATTGCATGCATTTCAGGGGGCTTCCACTGTGTTTCTATTCACACAGAACTCCTGATGCTTTGCAAGTGGTGATTTAATTCTAGCCTCCCACAGCAACATGCTGCACAGGCAGTAGCTCTGCTGTTTGTATATAAGTTCAAAATGTGGCAATACTTCAACAAAGCCAGTGTGGCTCTGTGTTTACAAAGGTGTTGCATCAGCCTTGCCTTTGTTGTGCTATCATCTTATCAGAGTAAATGACTGATGAGTTTTGCCAGCCTGCAGTGTATTGGCACATACTCTTCTAAGGAACCTGTAGCTGCTTTGCATTTCTGAAGTGCGCCACTTAGGCTGGGGAGAGGGTCAGTGCATGACTGAGCAGCTCCACTGGTTGACAGAAGTATCTGTGGCAACCATACTATAATTCAAGTTCTCCTGCTAGTTCAGTCTTTGAGAAGTCCCAGGTCTAGTTTAGCAATGTCACAGATGTCAGGGCCAGCATGGCATGAGCCTGTGGGCCACCTGAAACCTTCCAGTTTTTGTCATTAGCGCTCTTCCATTGTCATTTCTTGTCTTAAATTTAAGTTTTAAACCATTTAAAGTCAAGATGGGAGTTTTGTCAGCATTTACATGCATGAGATGATGATCACTCCCATTGCCCAAAGGGATGTGAGACTGATGAAGAAATAACAGATTTCCTTGTGCATTTGCAACAAAGAGAGAAAAGGCTGTAGCATATTGGAAAGAAGAGAGGGGAGTGGTGACCATGTGGAAGGACTCAGCCTTGTACTGCAGCCAGCTAAATGATGACTTGACAGCCCTGGCAGTATGCTGGTGACTCACTACACCTATCAATCCAACAAGAGCTGGAGATTTGCTCTGTATAAAAAGAAATCTCTCTTTTTATTTGCTTTTTGTTGACTTTTGCATCCTCTAAGGTGTGTGATGAACCAGGGATAGTGGTAAGATGTTTTATACCTTAGCAAACAAGTTTTCTTTACCCCATTTTGTCCAAACCTGAACTCGTCCAGTTTGCTTTTTATATTGGATGTTTCAGACATGTTCTGACTGCACCATAGAATGACAGCAGAAAAACTGCAGAACACTACAACAGAAGAGAACCTGTGGCTATTAGTAACTCTGTCTGAGTTAATTGTTCTCCATTAGACCAATATCATTCCCCCACACACCAGTAATAGACTCAACATTAATATTAAAGCAAGAGAGCTTTGCCCCACGGTTTGCACTTCAGGCTGTGCATGATATCTGGCAGGAGAAGTAGAGAAGCAGCATTTCTTATGGACTTCCAAACACCTCCCCTCCATTCCCTCCCACTAAAGCTGAGCTCCAGACATGTTCCCTGTGACAGTCCCAGCAGACAAAAGGTAGCGTGTGCTGTGTCTAGTGCAGAGCAAATTGAGTGCTGGCTGCCTGGCCAATTGCTGCCATGGGGACTGTGAGATGCCTGACTTGCATCTGCCCTTCCCTTGGTGGAGGAGTTAATTTCCTCCTCTATCTCACTGCCAGTTTTCATGAAACCCTGTGGGAATGTAATTATCACTGAGATTTCTGTCCTTGGTCAGATTTGTTTGATGTTGGCCAACCCATCTCCCAGTTACTGGGGAAAAGGGGGAGAGTGGTGAGATGTACAGTGCTATTGAATAAAATGGTTCAGCAGTTAGATGCAGTCCTATGTGCAAGATGTATCTAAATAATTTGCTTTCAAAGCCAAGCATGGTGTTAAAACAAAAAAATATACAATGAAGCTATGCAGTCCTGAGTGATTCAGTGGCTTCTTGTCTTAAACCTGAGGTCATCTGCTATAATGAGATACATCCAAAATAGCACTTTGCTTCTCTCAGTAAAAAACACCTTTCTCTGCTTCATTCCCAGGAATGAATTATAAGTAGTTGAGAAGAGGGCATATTGGTGCAGGCGGTTGATCTGTCCTCAGTGGGGTTAGGAAAGCTGAAAATAACTGTCCTGGATTTTGCTTATGAGGATTTCTTACAGCTCCAGATTCTGGTTACAGGTTACACTGGTACAGCTTTACCTGAGAGTACAGTCAGGTAAATGTAGTTTGTTTGAACCTACATCAATATTGATGAAAAGAGGATTTAGTCCTCAGGCCTTCATTCAGGAAAGCACCTGAATGTGTTTTAGAAAGGATGCTCACACAGTGGCTTAGCTCACTGCCATGCTTCAGAAAGCACTCCTCTAATTTACAGGCTTTGTGGGCATTATTGAAGGGTAGCGAATTAACTGGAGGTGAAAACAATTCTAGCACATTTCTTCAGCTGCTGGCAATACATGTAACTCCATTGTCTTTAGTAACAAGTGCTAATTTTACACCTGTTAAGGACTTGATAAAGAGCAGCTTGGCAGTGCTGTGCCTTCTGGGGTAGATAATGAGCCATTTTGTGTCTCTGAGTCCTGGCTTTCTCACTTGCTTGTGCTGGCTGGAGCATTATGAGGGTGAGCTGCAGGTTTTATTTGCTGCCAAGGCTCTTATATTATTATTCTGCCTTTTCCTTGCTGCTAGTAGCCATATGGGTGGCTCTTTCAGGAACGTGCAAGTACTGCATTTTGACTTATGTCCCTGTGTAAATGGTTTGAATGGCTTTCTTGACCTATGTGAGCAGCCCTAATATGAGAAGAACACTTGAAAGTGGTCTTGACTTGCACATACCTTTGTTTCTGGAAGTGAGAGCAGTCATGCCTCAGCTTCAGAGGGGTTCTAGTAAGAATTTTTTGAAGTCACTGATTGTATGGACCATCTGCTGTGAGGGGGAGAGCTGAAAAATGGTAGGTATTGTCTTAAGTGTGCGTAATCCAATTTTTTTTGTGAATGCAGCCTTTAATCACCAGTCTTGTAAAGTGGGGCATCTGCTTCTGAATTTAAGTAGCTGAGACTAATCAGACTAATTCAAGTCTTTCTGCAGTAGTCCTAATTGATCAACCTAATACCTTTGCAAAACAAAACAAAAGAGAATAATTGTTTATTTTTGTTACCCTTTACAGTAAGGAAGATGAGTCTTAATCACTTCAGTCTTGAAAGTTGATGTAGAAATTTGTTTACAAAATACACCTGTTCTCATTTGTTGCTACTTCAAAGCCTGCACTGTGCTTAAAGGGATAAGAAAGTGCTGATGTCTGTATTTCCTATCGGAGTTCTCTTATTCTCATCACAGTGCAAAAAATTATGTTAGCTTAAAGTACAACTTAGCCTGGAGTGGATATGAATTATTCTAATGTAAATTGTTAGTTTGAACTGAAGTATTTAGTCTGAGGAGAAGTTTTCAGGTAAGGCTTTTCTCATGTTCTCATGCCATGCCAAAATACTTTTCAGAGCTGAGCACCCTGCTGTGAAATCATTAGTATATGTATTTTAGTGCATAGTATATGCACTCAGCAAACAATAAATCAAGCTATCATTAGAAGAGTGCTATTGAGGGTACACTAAGGAAGAGCAAAGACATACAAGTTAGTGAGGCAAGGAGGTTGTAGTCTTGGCTCCTTGTTCCTTACTCTGGCTGTTGGAAGATGCCCCAAATCCCAGAGCTACCAGACTAATATTGTCTGGACCTGCCCAAATGTTTTGAATCAAAGGCAGAAATATTATGTACAGGACAAAAATGTGCTTCTGAGAAAAGGCTGCTCATCACTGTAACACTAGCAAATCTGAATTCTGCTAAACTTGCCTCAGTAGGAATTCACTAATAGTTTTGCAACTGAATATTGTCGCATTCCTAGAGAAAGTTTATGTGGACAAAATGATTAATTTTATTATACACATAGACACACTGTCAGGTAGAAAACTGTGGTAGCAACAAAATTGCATTGCTTTGCTTTGTGATCCTGTTAAAATAAGGTGTTCTATTTGCTGGTGTTGAAAGCTAGAACAGGCCCTTCTACCTTCAGATAAATCCTGACATCTCACACAGACCTCAGCCCTGGGCAGATTATTAACCCTTGAGTGAAGTCTAATGTACAGTGGAAGTTATTCATATACCTAAGCCTTTATCTTAATTATAATTTTCCTGCTGTATTAGGGAATGGTTTAATGTGCCAAGGGTGGAAAGCCCCTGCATTTCTATTCAGCAAGTGCCTGTAGCAGCAGACCTTATTTTTAAAAGGTATAGAGAATACCTCTCCTACTGTTCGTGTGATGGTAACATAAGAAGAGAGGAAATCATAGTATTGAACATAGCAATGTAATAATGCCTGTTGGTTTGTAAGGCTATAGCAGAAAACAATAAAGGAAAATGGCAAGAGTAATGCAGTGAGAGTTAACTTCATGAACTCTGGCATTACACAAACACAACGGCTTCCAACTTACTTTATTTCACTTAGTTAATGTTTTGCAGAGTATTTGCATATGTAGTGCTGATCAAAACTAAGATCTAGTCTGTGTAAGTCTTTTAACAGGTAAATAAACCAACATCCTCCAAAGAATACTTAAACATAGATAATAATCTTGGCTTAATATGTCATGAACGCTTTTTGCAAATGTTCTAATACTTTCCCCTCCTAGCTTTTACACAGACAGCACAATAGCACTTGTACGATGTATCTAGAATGATTTTTAACTTCCAGAAGTTGTAGCATAAATAATCCTGCTAAATGATGGTACTTGAACTCTTCCTTTGACTTGCTCTATTCTATCATGTCACCAGGATAGCATCTTGCTATCACTTCAGAGGATGAAATATCTTGGTATTGCAGGTGTTGCCACAGCCCGAGATGTTTCATCACTTTGAAAAATTAAGTACTGGGACTGTCATAGTCATGGTGCTTTCATGTGGTTTGCTGTTCTGTTGGTGGTGTTTTTGGAAATCTATTGCATTATAATACTGGGGGGAATTCAATCAAGTGTCTGATCTATAAGTAAGTAGTGATCCAGTTCTAATATCTTTACCAATGATCTGGATGAGGAGGTTGAGAGCAACCTCAGTAAGCTTGCATATGACACCAAGCTGGGCAAGAATATTGATCTGCTAGAGGGTGAGAAGGCTCTGCAGAAAGATCTGGATAGGCTGGACCAATGGGTTGAGGCCAGTTGTATGAGGTTCAACAAGGTGAAGTGCTGGGTCCTGCACCTTGGGCACAGCAACCCCATGCAGCACTACAGGCTTGGGGAATAGTGGCAAGAAAGCAGCACAGTGGAAAAGGCTCTGAGGGTTCTGTTTGTCAGCTGGCTAAGCATGAGCCAGCAGTGTGCCCAGGTGGTCAAGAAGACCAATGACATCCTGTCCTGTATCACATATAGTGTGGCCCCAGAACAACGATCCTCCCCCTGTACTTGGCACTTTGAGTCCTGTGTCCAGTTCTGGGCCTCTCACTGCAAGAAGGACATTGAGGTACTGGAGTCTGTCCAGAGGAGGAAAGGGAGCTGGTAAATGGTCTGGAGTACAATTGTTATGACAAGTGAGTGAGGATGCTGGGGTTGTTTAGCCTGGAGAAAAGGAGGTTCAGGGGGACCTCATCACTGCCTACAACTACCTGAAAGGAAGTTGTAGTGAGATGGGGGTTGGTCTCTTCTCCTGGATAAGAAGAAATAGGATGTGAGGAAATGGCCTCAAGTTATAATAGGGAAGGTTTAGATTGGATATTAGGAAAGTTTTCTTCACAGAAAGAGTTATCAAGCATTGGAACAGGTGGCCCAGGGAAGTGGTGGAGTAACCACCCTTGGTGGTATTTAAAAGATGTGGATGTGGTGCTTAAGGATATGGCCTGGCAGTACTGCATTAAGAGTTGGAGTTGAAAATCTTGAAGGTATTTTCCAACTTAAATGATTCTATGGTATAATGAAATGTGTTAAATGAAGTGTCTGTAGCATTCTGTTACCAGAGGCTGTTTAGGCACTGGGCTGTTTGGTAAATTTAAGCAGGGGGCTCCTCGTGAGCTGAGAGGCTCGGAGGGGTTTTTCTGAAAAACACTGGGCCTGGACAGGCAGTTGTTGGATTTCTTTTGCATATGCAGTGACAGAAGGGTAAGTAAGCTGTTGTGAACATGGAGGAAACAAAGGAGCATTTGGGGAGATAAAGTGAGAAAGGTGGGCTAGGCAGGACTGTACCAAAGGTGTTGCTGTCAGAGAGTGGGCTGGCACTGCTAGCAACCAGTGGGAGCATTATCTGTCTTGTTGTTTGGTTGCAGTCTCTACCATGATGTTTTGTTCTGTTTGTTTTTTAACTGAAGCGTGGGTATGAACAGGAGTCTTTAACATGTGTGAAGTTGCTTTCTACCCTCAGTCAGATGTTACCATCATTCTCAAGACGATATCATTGTATTCTCACCTCAGCAGTCTGCAAGAAGACAATGTAAGAAGCTTTTTTCTTTCACTCTGAATAAATGATGATGTATATTTTTAAAGTCAGCTCAGACTAAATTTGCCATTTCCTATCTTTTGGTGTGCAGCCACTCACTGCAAAGAGTGTTTGTGACACAGGAGGCATGAGACTGCCTACCAAAAACATACAGTCTTCATTCTACTTTAATACTTAATAATCTCTCAAGGCTCAGTTCTGATCTCTGACCCAGAGCTGCCAAAACTGGAATAATGCTGGTGTTGGAGAATAGAAGCGGCTTTATACTTAGAATTCTTCCACTGTTGAGATTTTTGCAGTCTCCCTATAAGTGACTTAAGGTTGCTATGAGTGACTAGAAGAGGTGAGCTTAAATTTAAAATGAAGTTAAGTTTCTATTCTGGTAAAATAAGTAGGCTTGGTTGATTCAGTCTTACTCATCTGCAATCACCTGAAGTTACATAACTTATATGGGAAAGGTGTTGTATTTACTCTGTATCCTGTCTTGTAGAGGGATGTGATTAACTTAAGGGTCTTTCTCTCCCTTCTCCCCACTCCAAGTTCAGGTCTACCTGAATCAAGCATAAAAGATTTGAAAGTAGCCTTGCTCTACTAAATTCCTTTTTTGAGGAAGCTCTGAGTATTACTTCATAAATGTAATAGTGTCTGTAAGAGCTGAGGTTCTTCTTGCATATACTTTTGCTTATGTGTCATAAATTTAAATCCTGGCATTTAGTTAGGGTGTTGCAAACAAAGCCTGCATGGTGGTTTAAAAGATGCTGCATTTTGTCTGCATTTTACTATATTCCTTGCTGGTTAATTCCACCCTTTGTGCTACAAGTTCAAGTCTACAAAAGTTAGAGTAGTACAAGTGTGCTTCAAGTCAAGATTGCGTCTTTCACATTCTATCCAGATGGATCCATTTCAGTCAAATTTTTTAGCTGAGGCATTTGAAATCCTTCCCTTATACATATATATATACACACACACATATCCCTCATTTGATTCTGCAAATGTGTCTGTAGGGATATTGACAGATGAGTATCTGGTTAAGGGCTAAATGGAAATGAAGATGTCCTTAAAATAATTCTAGGTATTCTTTATGTTGGAATAGTTTTGGTGTTGAAAAACTTGAGAGTGTTAGTCTAAATGGAGTAGAACTGGGATGTGAGGACATATGATTATGGTTGGTTTGCTGTTTTTTTGAACAGAGACACTTCCTCAGATTTCCCTGCTTGAGAGAAATGTAGATACTTAGAGTGTATCCTTATTAAAGGTAAGTCAGCGTGGTTTTACTGAAGTCAAACTGATCCTGCCTCTGTAGGATCTGCCTTTAAGCTTTAAGTCTTTTTCATCACTTTGCAGAGCAAAACAGGTGTGCTTTGCTCTAAAAGACATTGTGTTCTGTGGAGCTTCAGTGATGAGCAAAGAGAAATTTTTCCATTTAAATAACTATAATTTATATTGATGATAATATGCTGAATTCTATAACTACTTCCATCTCTCAGAAGGGTCTTAATACATCCTTGAGTTTTGGGACACTGTTTCATCTGGATGTAGTAGATGGATGTAGATGTCATGGGGTCTTTAATTTTCAGTCCTTAGATTCATTCCCCTTCTTTCTGATTAATTTCTCTATGGGGTGTCTGCCTTTTACATCATGGCAAATAGAGTGCCGGGGGGAGGGAGATGTAATGTTTTATTAGCAGGCTCTGTTTAATGTAACTGTGCTAGTCCTGTGAACTAAATATGCTATCAAATGTAATTCCCCTGAGATGAACAGACTTAGTGATACTGGGAGAGCTGTGGAACATACAGAAAACTTGAAAGTTAAATCTTTTCTGTCTTTTTTCCAAGCCTGACCCAGGGGTCTTTTCTGTTAAACTTTTCTTTCTTGTAGAGGAGGAAAGATATTTCAATGTATAGCATGTTGAATGAAAAGATTGGAGCTAAAGTATGATATGTACTGCAGCAGCCCTGGCAACATACCAAAGAGGCTGAAATCAACATAGTGTATTAGGAGCCCATGTGCAAGGAGGTGTGTTGTCTTATCAAACAAGGTTTTGAATAAACCTATTGACGCACACAGCTGAAGGAATTGTGGAGTCAAAGCCAACACCTCTCCATTATGTCTCTGCTTTCATGTCCTTAATTCCATGAGACTAAGTAAAATACTCATTGCTGCTTCTGTAGATTGCAGGTCACTGTTTCCCTCTCAGTTAGTGTGAGGTGGGGTATGGCACTGGTGCAGAAGCACCCAGGAATGAACATTTAGCCTATAGCATCTCTCCTCTCTTCTGCCAGAGGTTAGTTGAGCCCCCATCAGCATTTAAAGGCCTTCTGTGTATTCACTCGTGTATCCCAATGCCTCTGCTGCCATGAAGCAGAAGCTGCACAATCCCAAAGGATCGTGGGGCAATCCATATGGCACTGATAGGCATGAGCAGTAAGTCATGATGTGAAGTTACAGTGCACTAGCACAAACTTGCCCACATTCTTGGGGTTTCTTGATGTGAAGTCATTTTGTGCTTTGAAAGGATAGGTGGAATAAGCTGCTTTGTGTATCTGCACTGGGGGTGGTGTGTAATCTCCTTGGATTAACCTGTGCTTTAGCTTCTATTGTGGAAGACTAAGCAGTTGGCAATTAAGAGAAGAATTATTTTCTCTCCTTACATATGAAAAACATTACTGCACAAACAGTACTTGCTCATGCTGTGTGTGGCTGTGTTACTTCAACGCTTTCTATATTTGTCTAACGTGTCTCAATCCTGTTTAATTAGTTTTACCCACTTGTACTAAGGATGAACCTAGAGATATTTGGAGGCATGCCAGACACAAAACAAAAGGTGTATGGGAGAGAAGAGACTTCAGATCTCCCAAGTATCAATCTGGTGCTTAGCTATTAAGCTGCCTTCCTTTTCATTACTATGAAGACTGAATCTGCTACAGACTGTTTAAAGGATCTGAGGGCAAGACACTTTGTTTCTCAATCTCTGTTTACTTCTGCAGTGCTACAGTAATTGCAACTAACTGGAATATCATGAAGCTTATGGCGATTAATAAGCCTTCTTGAGAAACCCAGACGCAATATACCATAGAATGGTGTAACAATGGTATATTTACTGATCAAAAAGTGATTATTTCTCATGTATAATTAGACTCTAAATATTTGTAGCCAGTATCAGCAGAGTTTATTGCCCAGAGACCTTTCTGTTTCATAAACCAACAATTTGAATGCTATATTTACAAGCCAAATTTATACTATCTATAAGTATAAGCAAGGACTCAACACATCCTTAGTCACTTGTAAAGAAGTGTTTTAAAAGAAGGTAGTGCTCTGATAAGAGCTAGAGATTTTTCTAGTATTCCCTTTCTAGTTAGAAGGGGAAAGTAATGCGTACAACTGCAATTTCCAGTTGAAATCTTAAACTAGGTTCTGCATGTGATATTGCATCTAAACTAGTGACCTTTCAGTGCATACCTACCTTGTCATGACATGCTCCACCCTACTCTGCTCCAACCAGTAACTTCTTTAATACCATGGCTCCCACTGATCTCTACTTTCCCTGAATTACTTGCTGTGATGGTATTGTGATCTGTAGTAAAACAATTCACCAATCAGTACAGTTCTACTACAACAAGGAATGATTCTTAAATGGCATTTTGTTGAGGTTGTTACAGGCACTCTGCAGAAGCATCTGTGGCCACTTATGCTTCCACTTCTAGGTTTTTGCAATGTGTTTTCCTTCCTTTGAAATTTTGTCTGCATTTCACTGGATTCACCTTAGCCCTTCAAGCAAAAAGACAGGAAAAACTTCTTGGAAAGAGCTGTTCTTTCTTCTCACATGCTGAGATTTCTTTTTCAGTGGATACTTCTGTTTCTTAGCCCCTCATACCTCCACTCAAGTGTTCATGGAAGACACTTCTGATTTATTTTTGATGTTCCTCCTGGAAAGGCAGCAGAAACTTCTGTCCTCTTGATTCTTGACTTATAATACCTTTAGAATTGAGTTTAAGAAACCAGTGTTCCTTCTTCTGGAGCCAAACTGCTGTGCTGTCTTGGGGTGGAATTAACTGATCTTCTCTATCTTGCCTGTGACAACACCTGTACAGGAAATACTTGTGTCCCTGTGATGATCTGGTTGCTGTGGTTGAGGCAGCATGCTTAAGGATGATACAGTGGTATCACTGATAGCCAACTCTGAATCATGGTCTCAGTGACAGATTCTGTTTACAGTGCCATGGATTGGAACAACCTGTGGCAAAAGTTTGGACAGAAGTCTGGAGTCAAACTTAGTAACTGTGTGCTTTTCAATACCACCTTCTGGCACTGTCTGGGGAGTGTTTGTTTCACATGGGAATGTTGACCTGGCTTGGGGGTATTTGACTCTTAGTTCTTCCACATCCATCCTCAAAGCCACAAGATCTTGGACTGCTTTATTCCCCTGTTGTGACAATATAAGGGACACGAGTTACCAGGTTTAGGCAGTTGGGGTTTGCAGTGGTAGACCTGTTTGAGTAGGTCATGAATTGTTCTGTGGTGGTGATCTCTGCCACCAACCAGCTCTGTGGCAGCTGGAAATAATAGGGGACAGTTGTCATGGGCCACAACCATAGCCAGTTAGAGCATGCGGTTTTCCTGCTCAAACATATTTAAACAAGAAATATTTCTTAATGAAGAAACTGATGGTGCCACCTAAACCTTCTGTGCTACCCATCACCTCACTGAGCCGATTTTGAAGGAAAATAAGGCATGTTGAGACTGGGGAATGGACATAATACATGCTTTATGAAAAAAATCAATCCACAAACAAAAAACAAAGTCACACACCACGTTGTTTGCATATACGTGTTCTTTTTCTTGAAGCCCAAATTAGTGATCAGAAATGTGTATCATTTAGTAACAAATGAAATAAAATTCTCCTGACTTGTGTGTTTCTGATGACAGGCAGAAAGGTTAAAGCTGGTAAACTTGTTTTAAAAGCATGCTCTCAGATCACAAGCCTCTGAAAATGAATGTCGGGTGCTTAGAGGAGCTTTATGAGCATGCTTTTTGTTAAATAGCTGCTCTGATCTTGCTTATTCAGTCTTTAAATTAATGTGTAAGGGATGCCCATAAGCAACCAGCAGCTGAATTGACTGTGATTAGATGGATTATTACTATTACTCAGCCCAACAAGTTGCTATATGTTTTGTGTACTCAAGCAAATTTTGCTGTGCAGGCAAGTGGAATGATATGCACATGGGCTATCATAAAATCCCTCAAAATATCCCAGGATTAGACAAACAGATTTATGGAGTAGGAATAGAAAGGAATTGCCTTTGTTTCTAAATTAGAGGCTTTCTGGCATTTTTATACACAAATGGCTCCTATCTCAAAATACTTGGTTTCAAGCAAGCATCAATTCAGTTGCTCTTTTTCTCTCCCTGCTAGGAAATAGGAGTCGATTTATCAGAGCATCAAACTGATTAAAAAGACATTATCTGCTGTAGGAGCTCATTTAAAGAGGTCTGGAGCTTCCACTGGGTTGCAGTGTCTGGTTGAATTAATTTCACACACTGAAAATACAATCTCTTGGTTGTAAAATTCATTTAACTCTTTCTCCTGGAGTGAAATAACTAAGAAGTTCTTAAAGTTTTGAAGCCATGCAAATTGTAGAATGTTGTGTGGATCCCTGGTGATAAAGTAACACTGGAGGGTCTGTGTCATATGACGAAGAAAAGGCTTGGCAATATGGACCATGAGCCATTCAGGTCCCATAACCAGGCACTTCTTCCTGTGGTTGATTGATCTGGGCCCTGGGCTCACACTTTCCTTAGGAAGGACTGGGTGCTGTTGCTGCTGGCCTGGGCTGAAGTGTGCTCTGATCTGTCTGCTTTAGACAGTCACCCAAAGGGTGGCCAAGGTAAGGTGGCAAGCTTTCTTACTTCTGTAATTCTTGGGGAGTTCTGGAACTTGAGTTGAAGTAGAAGCTGAGCGTTTTGAGAATGGCAGGCAAACCTGGTTTTCAAAAAGAGTCTAGATGTGTGGATTTGTTAGCTGAGATACAGTGACTGTATTACCAAATAGGAAATCGGAGGAGTTTGACCAGGCATATACTGGGAATGAGGGGAACTGGGAGGCCCTGTGGACTTCATTTCCACTTCCTTTCCAGACCTTGGGGTTGGAATGAAATTTGTGGACCTTATTCTAATGTACAGAATATGTTTTAATAGCTGACTGAATTTTTTAGGTAGCAATTTATCAGTCATTGTCTAGGAGAAAACAGATAATTGATGGCCCCAGTGCAAAGCTGGAAAGAGCCATTAAGAAAAATTGTTATTTCATGATTTCCAGATGTTCTTTGGGGAAACTGTGGCAGGAAAGTCAAGCCATGAGTCAAACAGTTATAACACAAACAGCATTATTTCGATTAAGGGACCGTCTTCAGAAATAAACTATAAAAGTAGAGGAGAATATTTTATTTCTTCTTTAAGATGTTCAAGAAAGCATTTAATCATTTTAAGGCTCACTGGCTGCAATGTGTCTTACACATGTTAAAGTGTTTTGTTGACTAGAGGCATACTCCCAGTGAGAGGCAAGCACTCATGGACTATGTGCCTTGCTCCACAGGACTCCTATTTGGTCCATATTTATATTTGCTACTATAATACTTATTTTTAATATTTTTTTTATTTGTGTTATGTTAGGTCCTGTTGGGCTGCTGCTCTGACTGCTGCATTTGGGAAGAGAAAGCAATTATTGAAACCTATGCAGCAGCACTTTCCTTAATCTTGAGTCTGGGAGAATGAATTTCTGGTGGCAGTTCATTGGATAGGTGATAGCTGGGAATCAAGAAGGCAAAAATTGTGTGAAAACACAATAGCAATACACTGAGATGCTGTGGTATTTTTTGTATGACTTAATAATGAGATTGGATCACACTGTTATTAATGCAGCATGTGCTGAATGGGGAATGGGGGGCACCAATGTAATGGTGATTTTTGTCCTTTTGCAATGATTTCTGAACAGCTTACAGAGAAAATAAAGCATTCCCTGTATTTTTCTAGTTCTATAAATCCCCTGCAGAGCTGTTTGTTTTCACATTATGCTGCCCTTGGGAAGCTCCTTGCAGCTGAGGCCTCCCTGGTCTGCTGTGAGCAGCCCCAAGTAAGTGTTTATAATTAAAAGAGTGCAGGCAGAGAAATAGTAGGAGATGAAAGACATGGAACAACTTATTCAGAATAAAATGTCATCTCTACTTCTTCTTCCAGCCATGGGCTCAGGCCTCCCTGCACACACTTGTGTGTCTCCTGCAGAAACTCCTCCATGCCTATTTCAAATGCACATTCCATTGCATGCTGCCTAAATATGAAACCAATATCTAGTCAAAAGCTTCAGACTTGTTTGCCCTGGAAAGACTGTGGGATGTCAAAAGTGGGTCTTTCTTGCTTGACATTTTTATCCTTTAACACCCTATCGTGGTTTGCCATGTTGATAAAGGTACTGAGCTGAAATAAAGTCAAGAAATGTCACTTGTGTAACCTGAAGAATATTCACTCAGTTTATAAAAGCTAGCTAAGTGGGTCCAATGTCGAAGTTAATCTTCAATCATCTTTTTAAAGCTTGCAGATCAATGTATTTTAATCATATTGCGTGCTATCAGTTAAGCGTAAAAACAAACTTCCTTTGTAAAAGATTAATTTACTTCATTTGCAAAAACTATACACTTAGTGTGCAGGAATTTTGATATTTTTTTTTGAGAGCTCTTTGAATGTTCATTGCAGTAAGATTTCTATTTATAATTTCTATTTATATTATGTTAGAGTTGACAGAGGGGGGAAAAATGAATAGCCATCTGCTAATCAGTTTACTTCCCATAATGAAAACAGATCTGCTATTTCCCTAATCTGAAGGGCATAGAGTACTAACTTTGCAGGGAGCCAGTTACTTGCTGTCCAGGGAGGCTGCTTTCATCTTGCAGAAATAACTGTTTGTGGAAGACCTTGATTGTGAAGGGCTCCTGCTAAACACACCATGATTGTTCTGCCTGAAGTCAAAAGGCGCCTTGGTAGATACTGCAAAGTGCAAGGCCTCTAAAACAGATATCAGTTCATATCATCAGATGCAGAAGGCTCTGTGCCCATGTCCCAAGCCTGGTCCTGCTTAAAAGTCAGGCAGTTGTTAGTGAACCTAATCCAGTAAACCCTGCTGTGAAGTAGCCTACAGCATACTAAGGGATGTGATAATGTGAATGTGAAATTTTTGGAGCTGTGGGCAAACTCCAATAGCCTCAGTTTTTGGATCTAAGATGAGAAAAATTTTAGACTAGTGGTTGCCTCTTTCACTGCAGCTTGTCTAATGCTGCACAAAGTATGGACTACCAACTAGAAGCTGTGTCTGTAGTGCCAGGTGATGTCTGAGTGGTGTGGGAGTAAGCTCTTGCAAGTCCTCCTTAATTTCAAGTGCAATGTGAGGTGGAAGTTGATTTTCCCTGATGTTGTGGCTTTGTAGCATGTTAGTAGCAAAACTGAGAATGTTCTTGCTTCAAAATTGAGTTTTGGATATGGACTGAAGAGGAAAGTTTATCTGAACAGACAGGATGTGTCAGTGACAGCTCCTGTGCACAATTAATATCTCTGCATAAGCACAAAACACTCTTAGCGCTCTCTTAATCTCATGGTAGAAGTGCTCATATACCTAAAAATCTGTCTCTATGAAGGTGTCAGTGAGGGAGATAAAAATGTTTGTATTGAAAGTAATTCTTACTGATGTTGAACTCAATTAACGAAGATGGTGTTAAAAGATTTCAGTGTTACTGTCAGGCAAATAAAAAGATGTCTGTTTTAAGATGCTTGTGGGCTGTGTTAGATTGACCAGCATCCTGCTGGAAGGAGAATTTCCAATCTGAAAGTGCTGGTATGAGGAGGAGAGTAAAAAAATGAAAAAGTTTTCCTTGCCAGCATGTTGGTAAAAGGAACAATTTTCTTTGCCAGCATTCTGGAGCAAGGATTTTTTTTTTCCTATCTGTACTAACTCTTGCAAAAACTACTTCAGCATATGAAATGTTCATGCTGAACAGTGGCAGTCGAGACCCTTTTTGCTGCTGCTCTTCTCCGCTGGCAAGGTATTCTCAGATGAGCCAGCCCGTGAGTTGTGGCTTAGATCCTGAAGAGCAGCAGTAGAACTTGGTCTATATGGAACTGGTGCTCATGAGAACTGTGCTGGTCCAGGGTTGGCTCCCAAACTTGAGCAGATGGAAGGGAATTGGGGCCCAGGAGCCCACAGAGAGATTGGAGAAGGGAGAACTGTAGCATCTGGGAGGGAGATAATGTGAGACAAGTCTCTCCATAAAGTTTTGGGTGTAGAACTTATGTGCTGCTGTTGAATTGTATGTTGTGCTGCTTGCTGCTTTTGAATCTTTCTGCTGTGGGAATAAATTGGCAATCCCTGTTTTCTGTTGATTTAGCATGATGATTGTGACTGTCCCAACAAATAAATGCCTAGATGATGAATACTGAGGAGTGAAAAACAAAACCTTTCCAGTCAGACTGGTGCCCTGGTATTCTTCCCCTGGCTGCTCTGGCAGAAAGCAAGTCTGTGGAGCAGGAACAGTAACTCATGTCAGAGCTGGTAGCTTAGTGTATCAAGCCTGTGTCAGTTTAGCAGTGCCAGCTGGACTGGTCTACTGTGAGACTGTAGAGGAGACTTGTCTTTTGACACAAATAGAGAAAATAACCATCAAATTGGAATAGGAATATAAAAGCTTGTTTCTGTGAGAAGCTTTTGGAGAGCTGCAGCTTTGTGACATCACTGACTCCTTCCCAGTTTTATGCTCTGTGGTGTTGATGTTTCCTTCATGGAATCTCTAGTGAGGAAGCAAGAAAACACGTTTCTCATTATGAGCACAGAGGTGTTCATAGTCACTTGTTAAGGAAAATTTATATTTAAGTGAAAAGCTGTGGGCTTGGGGAAACGTTTTAGAGGCTATGCCTTTTGAGTATTGAGCATCAAAGAGAGTCCTGAGTCCATGGAAAAATATGTGATTTATTAGAGACTTTGTCAGAAAGATGGTATTATATTTTCATATGTGACTTCTCCATGTTAACATGGAGATTACATGGACTGATCAATAATATGACATGATCTTAAAATCATAGTGCTTATATAGCTTTCAAACATTTGCTGCCTTTTGAAGTAAATTCTCAGGTTCTGCAACTCCTCTAGAAAAGTGAAACTCTTTATTCATAGTTAACATTTGCTACTTTACATTTGGGAGGCTGGAGATGAATATTTGAATGTGCATGTAGATCATCCTCTCAGACATGCTGGAGTTTGTTCAGCCTCTCAGCATCAGTGTATTTTTATATATACCCTCTACTTTAAGTACTATGTAAGCAGAAAAATGAGCTTTGTGTCAGTTCATACAGGAACAAAACTGGCTAGGATATCCTGAACAAAAATGATGTGATGTACCGTGGATTCGTGCTTTAGCCTGTCTGGACTGCTTTCCATTCTTTTTCCTTTGATACCTAATTTTAAGTCTTCTCTTGTGGCCGTCCTTGGTGTAACATGAATGCAACCATTCTTGTGGTTCCTGTCAACACCCCAGGGGTTTCTCTCCCTTTCCTGTATTTTAGGAAAGAGCTGATGAAGGAGCTATCACAGAAAAGAGATTCCCTGTTAAGTATTTCTTTGGAGTAACGGTAAATCAGATTGTCTCCACATAACTCTGAATTTTAGAGATAAATCTTTTAAAGAATGTGAAATACTCTCTTCTCTTCCCCTTGGTGAATGAACCAAGTGCTAGACTCACGTGCAGCCTGTTTGCCTGTAGCTTTTGATTTGAGCCTGTTGCTGACATTTGATTTGCCTCTAGTCTATAGCATATTGATGCTCAGGTATCTGTTTCACCATGAAGCTCACTGGCAAGGACACAGATGGGGTACAGTAAGTCTTTGTACAGAGAAACAGACCAGCAATTACTGACTGAGAAGTGGCCCATGTAGGTTAGTTCATAGATGTGAATTTATAGTTCTGCATGCAGTTTTGGCTCTAGTACCTGCTCTGTGTGTACATGTGCTTAGTGAATCTTATTTAAGGCTTATTTTGGCCTAGTTTTATCAACACTTTAGAATAAGCTGGTAGGTGAAGTTTTGGAGGTTTTTGAATTGCTGCTCCAAGAGACTTCATTTCACACCAATTAAGATCTGGTAATATCTTTAGCTAGTAAAAAGGAACCTCATAAGGAGAGGAGTGCATCAGTTTAATGTTCATATGGTAATTACCTATTTTGGGGTGACATTTAATAGACTGAAGTTCACTGCTCCTCATTTTATCCTTTTGTGTGGGGATTACTGGAAAAGAACGTGTACTTAACATTTTGGGATGTGACAAAAGAGGAGAAAATTATACCCCTTGGCTTTGCTCTTTTGATCTTGTATTTTTACCAAGGTGAAAATGTAGTGTGAGTCAGATCTTAGCTACAAAGTACATCTAGGCTATTTTTGTCTAGTACTTGGAGAGAAATTGGTCATTCAGACAGCAAAAACATTTCTTTCACGGAGGGAGAACTTTTATTTTTTTGACCTATCAGTCCTTTGAACATTTGTGGTTGTTTGGACTGTGCAGTTACTTTGCAGTAGCCAGTAACTCAGCTGAGTTTGATGATATTGTAAATAGAGCAGAGATGTAAATCTATGTTATATGCAATTATACATGAACATCAATTTAATCTCTAGGCAAATTAAAGGACCTGTGACTTGTTTTTGTATGAAAGCAATATTAACAAAACTGACTTTAATGCAAATAATTAGCCTGTCCACAGAATTATAACAGGGTTGTAAGCCTCAGTTTCAACCAGTGAAAATTAAAACCAGTGGGATTTACCTGTATTTTTTATCCCCTTTCATTTTAGAATGGGCAATCGGACATTTGAGAATGAGCAGTTCTGATAACAACAAAAGTTAAGGTTTCCTCACCTTGGGAGGATATTGTGTGTATGAGACACAGACTAAATATCTCAAGGCTTCATTGCAAGCTACCAGTAGGGAAGGGAATTACACGGAGCCTTACTTCCACACCATGAGTCTGTCTCTTTTAAAATGAGGGTGTCGATACACTGGAGAAAAGTGAACCCATCGTGTCTTCAAGTTACACTAACACATGTAAAACTTATGGTGAATTTTCTCTGAGCTTTTTTCTACCTCTGAACAATCCTCTTCTCTTTAGGCAGGTAGGTATCCATTTTCAAAAAAGCAAGAAATTTATGCCTGAGGAAATATAAATAGCAAAGGGTGAGAGGAAAATGGATGAAGAAAGAACTTGGATGCTGATAACAATGGAGCCTGAGAGGCATATTTAGAGCAGCAATTCCCCTTTTTTTCAGACAACCTGCGGGATAGCAGGAAGCTCTTCAGGGAGGTTTTCTTGTGTTGCTGAGAGAAATTAAGTAGTTTCCTTTGAAAAAGGCCCTTTCTTGGATGGCCTTGTGAGAAGTGCAGCTTTACTGATATTCCTCCAGTACATTTACAATAAAGATGTACGATGAATTTTAAAAAGTCTCTTACAAGGTAGACTCTTAAAATGCGTCATAGTTCAGGATTTGCATGGGGGAAGAGAGGGAAGAATAATATTATTGGACCAAATCACCTGACCCAGACTGATGGGGAGAGGTCTCCTGAAATCACTAGTTGTGCTGCTGGCTGTGGGTCTGACCCATTCATTAATGCTTATGCCTTTAGTATATAACAAGAACCACACATCTGCTGGTGACTGTGAACTGGATTAGTACACTTAGAAAAACTACACCAGATAATTACAGCTTTTTATTTTAAAACCTCTGTTGTATACTCTTCTACAGAATGTATTTTCTGAACTAATCATAGCAGCAATGCTGCTGAAATGAAGCACCAGAATCTGTCTAGTGTAAATCTACCAGCCAGAGAAGTTCCTTTGGTTTATACCAGCTTGAGGATCTGTCTCAAAGTTTTCATTGTTCCGATAGAGATTTTGTCAGAAAAGAACAGCCAATAAAAGTGGCTGCATGTTGAAGCAAAGTCTGCAAACAAAGTTGTATTAAGCGGACTGGTTTGCTTTTAAAAACCATTAGATCTACCAGAAATTCAAACAGAGTAACTAAAACTGTCAAAAATTTGGATTATATTTTGTGGTTTCATCTAGCTGACAATTCTTTACATTTAAATTTGCCTAAAACTGGAGCAATTGGTTTAAAAACTAACAAAGAAAAGCTTCTTAGAGTTACATCTGAACACACTGAATTTAAACAGAAGTAATTAGAAGAGTTCACTTTGATATTGAAGAAATAATTTTAAAACTTGTTCTTCCTCTAATATTATAGGGTAGTTTGTTTTGAGTTAATTTAAAATTTTGCCTTGCTTTTTTTCATTATGAAAATGAGAATCAGTTGCTCACTACGTTTAGCACATTTGTCACAATAACATTCAAAAGTAACTTCTTTCAGAAACACTAAAGAGTAGTGGTGTAATATAAGGTAGTGATATTATTAGTTGTTTGTTGAACAGAAATGTCACATTGTCATCTCTAAGCAACCTAATGTACCAGAAGGGAAAGATCAGACTCTTTCCTCCTCCCTCAGAAGAGGGGTTTTGTTATTCAAATGTTTCTTCAGAGTGTCTTGTAGTGTCAGAAATCAAAGGTCATAAAGGTAGAAGGCAGGGTTTATTTATTCTTACCCTGCTGCTCTAATTAAAGGGTCAGAAGCAACCAGAGAGTCCCAGTTCCCTTTGGTTCTCAGTAAACCTCTGCAATTTATTCTGGAATGGGTGGAGAGAAAGGAGGATAAAATAGATGTGTCCTTCTGGCTGCTGTTCTGTTAAAGTCTTTGATCACTATCTGCTCAATTTTTGTCTGCTTTGCAAGAGGAAGGAGCAGTGCACAGGTGAATTAAATAAATGCATTCAAATAATCATGCATCTGATGCAGAGAGAAAGACAGGAAGGAGTGCTGCTGCTGTGAGTTGAAGAAAGAACCAAGTAATAGTTTTAGCTGGTAATTTGTCTGCTCTGGCTTTAATGTTTGTTTTTAACATTATTCAAATGTATGTATGCTTTTCAATTCCTTTGGTTTTGTTTTTCTGTTTAAAAAATATATTGAAAGAACAAACTCAACAGGTGTTTAAGTCAGTGAGTAAAACTGCAGCTGCCCTCTGGGCTCTGCATAGAAGTGGTTGAATCTCAGGAACCAAAGGGAGTGTTTATGGGCTAGAAGGTGGCATGTGCTCTGTACCAAGGCATTTGACCCAGGATGTCATGGTCTTAGGGTGTCATTTCAGTCTGATGTGCTCCACGAGTCCTGGGGCTGTTAGAATGTGCAGCACAGTCATGCTTACGCTCCTTTCATTGCACTGAGTTCTTGTAATTTGTTGCTTAGGAGGATGTGCCAATGTATTTGTGTATATATATGACCATCTTTATGTACACGTAAGCACGGGTAACTGTGTGGTAGATAATTGATTTACCTCATGCTGTTAATTTGCAGAACTCCTTCCATAAGGACTGAGGCTGAGGGCATAGACATTCCTGAAACAATTATACTGTTGTGGTTACATCTCAGTTGTGTATGGGTTGAGGTTAGAGAAGAAGCAAGACTTTGCTCACTTGATTAATAATGATGGTCTACTTTCTGGTTTCCAGGTTTGGATATTTAGTTACTCTGTTTTGGACTTGCTGTATGCAGGTGAGTGAATTGCCTGAAATGAAGGATAGAGAGGGAATTAACACTTGAATATTTGCTTCATAATTCCACCTTCAGAGCATCAGGCTGAAAAATTATTTGTTGACTGCAGAACCAGTAGCATCAGCTATGTTTTCAGTGAAGTCAGCCCTTTTGCTCTTACAAGGAAGCACTGTTTTCTGTTTTTCAGCTTTCATCCTGAATCTTAATATTTGACATTAATTTTAAAGCCCTTTCAACATTATTTTAAGCTATTATCTGAGATTCTTGGTTTAGCTTTATGGCAAGAAGTTTGAAAAAGTGGTTCAATTACTCTAATAACATCAAGTGCATGTGAACAATGATGGCATTTTTAACTGCTTCCTGATTGTTGGAAACATGTCTCAGAGGGTCTGGTTTTTTTGAAGGTGGATGACATTATACTTTACCAGCTACAGAAGACCTGGCTTTCAGCCTATGGTTAATTTGTGAAGATTACCTTATTCTGATTTTTTAAAAAAAAAATTATTTAAAATAAGTAGGTTTTTTATGGTGATCTGTCTGCTTCTATTATCTTATCCAAGTTCCTTTTGAATAGTGTAAGCATAAAATTGTACATTAAAATTAAGCTCTTTTCAGTTATCAACACTGTCAAACCTCCAAAACCCCATTCTCTGGGGGGAGGTAGTAAAGGAAAAAATTGTGTCAAATCTGAGGTAAAGGGAAACTTTAATGGTGAAGGCCTGAAAGCAGACTCATGCAATGTAGATCATTAGTGTAGGAAGTGATGATCAATGACGTTATGTAATGCTCAGCAAATATTTATAGCCAGGCTGGTGGCCAGCAACAGCCCCCTGAGGGCATTAGAAAATTTATCATTTGTTCTGCTCTAGAGGAACCATTTTAGACAGAACAACTTGGGGACAGTGGCTGCAGCACCATGGAAGCAAATGGAGTGCAGTCAAACCATGGCTAGGCAGCTGATGGAGGCATTGCTTCATCTCACCCACTGTTTTATTTTGTGTGGAACTCATAAAATATGCTGGGGGCCCCAAAAAGTAGTGCTGACAAACATGAGCTTCGCGTGTGGTGTGGGGGAATGTATGCTGCTGTAAGGGGCATATTACAGAAGGGTAAATGAAAGTTCTCTCTTAAGCAGTTTTTCTAAACCTTGTTAAATGCTGGTGTTCCATCCTTTTAATTACCAACAAGCTGGCATTTATGGCTGTGTGTAATCAAGAAATGGAAGATTTTATAACACCTTTTATCCCCTGACATGTGGTGAGGGGAAATATCAGTCTGTTTTTATCCACATGCTTCATCTGTCACAGGGCAAAGTTTGTCCAGTTTTTCCATGCACATAGATTTTCATTGTGTGTACAGTTTCTGCGAACATCCACATTGCCCATCTGTATCTGCTCCTGAAGAGAACCCAGTTGTATCTTGTTAGGTGATGAGTACCAATCTACTGGCCTGTGCATAATAAAACAACTGTGCATGCATTGTAATGGCATATTTAGCTGAGTGGTCTTGCTTGTTTTGTTGTGCTTCTGTTTTTGCCAGTAGTTTCAGGAGGCTATTACGATATACGTGACTCATGCCTGTTCCCAGGCCCCCACCTCTACTGCCAGACTTTCTTTTGGGCTGGGAGGACAAGTTGTGGTGCTTTGTGCATCATTAGTTACTCTAAATACTTTTCATTGCTATTAATGTCTATTCTGGAATGCTCTTTTTTCAATTTGTTGCTGCCTCTGAGCTGTACACCTTTATCCCCTCCTCTTCATTTGTGATCTTTGCAAATGATCAACTATAGCTCCCCTAAAATGCTCAAGATTCATTGCTGTTTGTGCTCAAGGACCTGCAAGTGGAAAAATGAAATTATACTTCTTGATCTTTGGGCCAGTGGAGACTTTAAATGTCACAGAGGTGACACGTTCAGACTTTATGGGTAGAGTTGGTATACAACTGATTGTATGTACTCAGTGCTGGTTGTGAAAGAACTGTTAACAGGTTGAGTTTTGACTAAAACTACAACAAAATGTGAAGAAAAAGGAGACTAGTTAAGAGCATGACAGGTAAAATGTGATCTTAGTAACTTGTAGGATAGGCTTTAAGCTATACTGTTAGCTGCAGGAGACTTTATTTCCCTGTGGGTTGAGGAAAAAGCTGGTGTTGCTGGGATTCAAAGCAAAGGTTTAATTTCAATTTTGCATAATTTCATGCAAATTTCATGATACATTAGTAAAAGTCCATTGCCACTTGCTTTTCACATAAGAGAAGGAATGTCTATAAATATTTTACTCTAAATCTGGTTTTTATTTTATTGATTTTTAGGAATATGTAAAAAAGGTAGATATGCTAGACCTCCAGTTAGAATTGTGTTTTTATTTTTTCCAGATTGACTGAAGAGCTATTTGATTTTCTTTTTGAGCTGGGACAGGAAAATGCAGATGCCTGCCTGAGATTTCAGTAGTGTATGCTGCTCAAGAGATTTCCATACCTTTTGTAGTCAGAGGCTGTTAAAAGTAGATAAATCTGCATGAGGATGCATTTTATTGGGGAACTAGAAAAATATTAAAATACCAATAACCCCCCCACGGGTCCTGTTTCCAAAATTCCTCTCAAAACAAAACCTGTGGATCTTCTTGGGATCAATCCCCTAAATTTACAGTCATTATTTTCAGAGGTGGGAATGGGAAGTTCAACTACTTGTCTTGTGTAATGTTTCCTTTCTGAACACCTAATGGCAAGTGAGGAAAACCCAAATCCATGGTCTAATGACTCCTCTTTTTATTCCTCTGTGAGTTCCAAAATGGAGCTCCTCCTTAGAGAACTGTTAAACTGTATTATCTAAAGAAGTGAAATTATGATTGCTTTTGTTTTACTCCTGATGTAGTATCAGTCTACAAAGTTTTATAGCACCCTGGGCAATCAAATTAGAATTTATTTTTTTTTGTCTCTGTCAGAAAACAACTGATTGTAAGCAGTGCACTGGAATACAAACTTGCCAATCAGATGTGTTGATTGGCATTTCTGACTTGCACTGGAAAAAGAATTTCCCTTTAAGGGGAAGTTGCAGTATTGATCTTCCCTAGCTGCTATTCCTTCACTGTATTTAGGTTAACATGGAATTTTAGGTGCACTATAAAGTTAATTGTATCTGTCAGCATAGCTGTAAGAATAAGCTATTAAACCAATTGAGTAAATTTTTGTTTGTTGAAGCATCTTACTTCCTGCTTTATATATATATCTTAATTGCTTCAGGTTCATTGAAATCTATTTAATGTTTTCCTAGAAAACATTTGAAATCTTTCAGTCTCTGCCTCCTCTGGCTGCATCACTGGCTATAGCCAAGTTATAACTGGACCTACCATATGACAGGAATTCCATCCAATGTATTTCTTAGTGAAGCAACCATGTCCAAATAAAAATCTATTAACCATGCTCAGGTCTAGGGCTTCCAGGAGGCCATAAGGCTTTGGGGTGAGATGGTCTTTAAGTGTGGGTCTTGAGGCATTATTCTGACTATGAATTCTGGTAAGATGAACTCTAACAGGAGAGAACTAACAGAGAACTTTTACAAGGAGAAGACTGTCAGTCATTGCTAGAGATGAGTCTTGTAAGGGCTGAAGCAATATACCATTCTCAGGTAATGGTAATGAACCATCATCACCTTGTACATCTTAGCTACCAAAGGCTTGATTGCTTGTAGAGGTAGCAACTGAAGGAATACAAGAGTTGACCGCTCTTTACATGGCTGTAAGTGAAAGCACCATGTTGAACATTCATGATTAGTTTATTTAAGCAACTCTTCTTGCAAGGCCTTGAAGCCCTTCTGCTGAGATCTGCAGATTCCCACTCTGAGAAAAATCATCCCTGTTTTGTCAAGGTTTTTTAAATTAGAGGCTTCTGATTACAGTATGAATTTCTATTTGGCCTTGAAGTTACACAATGCTCTTTTGCTTTCCTTGGGCATGATTTTTTTTTCTGTTTATTCTTTCACAAAAGAAAGAGAATGTAGTAGTGAAATAGTCAGTTCCTCAGCTGGCATAAATCGGCATAGTTCCACTGGTTGCCCTAATTTAAATCCACATTTGATCAAATAATTTCAAATAGCGTTGCAGAATGAATAAAGTCGATAGAAAAAAAATCCTTAGTTGCCTAAAACCCAAGTCTAATTTTCCAGTAGAAGGGCATCAGCTGCTGCCTTGTGCTCTCACAACCTCATATTGGCTGCTTATGGCTCAGTAACTGATATTGGCTGGGAAGGAGACACTTGGCTGCTCCTCTGGCCAGTGGAGAAGAAATGTTGGCTGCTGGCTCTTGTGAGAGAGCAGACCTATAAAATGAGGAAATAATAAAACATGATGATTAGGTTAGGGTCACAAAATATTGTAAATAGAAGCATATTGGACTTTCTGCTGTTTTTAAAGCACTTTGCATGTTGGCTAGCCAGCTTCCTGGATGCCTGTATTACCTTAACTCTTTGGCTGCCTAAAGGTGATATATAAGGGTGGGGAAATATTGTTTGTGTAAACTAAGGCTCGAAACAACTGTTTTCTTGAAATTTTCCTTTCAGACCTTTATCTTATTTTGGCAATGAAGTCTCCTCTGTCCAGCACTCACCCTCAGAAATCTTGGTATCTTATAGGATAGTACAGGAGAATTGCAGTGACCAGTACTTCTATTAACATGCTTAGACTGGGATTTTCAACTCATCTATTTTTGTATAATTTCTGGTTCATCTGAGAATTACAGGTACCTCAGACAAGCAAATATCAAATAATAGTGTACCTTGTTCCTACCATGCCAGGAGACATGAGCAATTGCCAGGAGTGATGCACAGCCGTGACTTTATGTATACACGTGAGTGTTTTGCTTCACAGGGGTAAGCTGGCTTGGTTTTAAGAAAGCCCTGAGTAGTCAGAAGATACAGGCTCAGCATGAGTTCTGATAACAATGACTTTGAATATGAGATCATGTGTAAGCACTGAGGGCTGCTGGGTGTCCCAGGGTGAGGGGCAAGAAAGAATAAGTGTAAAACTGCAAGTCTGACCCATTGCGCTGTATCTGTCTTGTGTATGTGGATTTCACAGGAAGGTTGAACCAGAGTGTGTAGGGCTTTACTGCTGAGTATTTGAATTACTTGTACTGGGTGAAGGATTTGATTTCAAGCAAAAACTTGGAATTGTTTTCTGTTACTGTTCTTTTTGCCCCAAGGCTCATTGTTGTGGATTCCACATTTGTTCTTGTGGACTTTTCCCAAGCTTTTACAAGCCTGTATTTTCTAATTTGGGGGGGGGGGGGGATAAAAGAAAAATCTTTTTTTCCTTTTGCTGCTGGATGCAAATGGAAGCGTAATAATGGGAAGGTACAGACACTTGAGACACAACAAGAAATATTTGGTACATTTAGATAGAAAGACTAAGCTGCTTTTGAGCTTGGTGTTCAACACCAGTCAGCACCTATCCAGGTGAGGTGGGTGGAGAGATGGGTAAAAATCCTTCTGCAGACACAGATGGAAGGAACATTCAGCATGAAAACTCAGTAGCCTGTTATTGGGGCACAATAGCTTTACAAGCCATGAGATGCTCTTTTGCTGATTCTCACCTAGGAACGTCCACCTGTGTGCAATTCCACTAGGTCTGTGGCCTAACAGATGGTCCTAACTAATGAAAAGAGTCATTTTAATTAGTCCATCTAAAGACATTTATTCACACTGGTGGGTGCTCCCAATAAAGTTTCAGTGAGTAGGATCTGTGTTGCTGGCTTCCAGCAGTCACCATCTGTTTGGTGGCAGAAACTGGCTGTGGTATCACTGCATGTATTTCCCACTCCAGTGGGCTGGAAACAGGTTTAAAGCATGGGGAAGGTTTAAAGGAGGGGGAAAGGTCTCCCAGTTAGTGCCTACAGCAGTTTGAAAGATGTGGTATCCCTGATTCCAGACCTAGGATTACAACAGCTTATCCTTCTATCTCTAACAGCAGTTTCAGAAAGCAGCTTTGGAAATCATGCTCTTTTCCTCTGGCAGCAGTATTTTAATATTTCAGAATACCTTAAGTGTATTTGCTAAGGCTTTCTTAGACAGTTGAACTATTTCTTAATTGAATATTGAAAATCCGTCTATTTTTAATGACTGTTAGAAAATAATCTAAAATAATTAGAACTAGAAATGTCATGCCAGTAGTGCTTATTCTGGGAGTACAGGAGTTTACAAGCTAAAGAAACCACACTGGCTGCACATTAAAGGAAACCACTTAATGGCAACACTCAATTAAAAATTAGGAGGGATAGTAGGGAGTTGGAGCAGTACAATAGAAGATTTGCAAGGCTTTATCGCCCATGACTAGTTTGTGTCCTCTGCATACTGACAAACTCGTTTAGTTAAAGGGATAATTAAACCAGTGGGAAATTACAAAATTTCCTGGAGAAGAAACACAGGCTAGGCGTGAGACTGGAAAGGTGGGAATTCAGCATCCTTTAGGATAATTCTGACTGTAAGTGTTGTTTACATATTTGACCTACTTACAGCCCTTCCCTGCATGACTCCTAGATCCTCCCCACTCCCAAACCCTATACAAACTATTTTCTTCAAGCTTTAATTTTTGTCTGTTTTAATGAAAACTTTTTACTTGAAAAGGATAGTGGTAATATCATATTTTATAATTTTTAATAAAGACTTCCTGATATGGTTTGCTCAAAGTCAGAAGTCTGAACTGTTGAGAAACTTTCCAAATCATTGTAACTGACACCTTCTTCCAAGTAAATAAAGGTATATCTGTTTATTTTCTGGTTTCTGTGGTTTCATTGTCATGTCCTTAAGCTTTTGCTGAAATGCTTTTTCTGTGCAAAAACTAAGAAACTGATGCAAATAACATTCCTCTGAGGTATTATTTAAAATATCACACAAACCATGAAACATACTAAGATTTGGCATTGTCATAATACTCAAAGGCAAAGGTCTGGTGGAAGCAGTGGTGCCCATTTTGGATTAGTACCTTTATTCTGACATCCCCTCCCTCTCCCATGTTAATGTGAACAGATTTTCATTGTTAAATTACCTGCCATTCTCAAAAGGCCTGAAGGGCAGCCTTGAGATCATATTCACTCCAGCTGTCAGTATTACTTGTAGAACTCCTCCTCCTTCAAACTACATTTACCTGTTGTTGTGTGGATAGTTGCCATTTTGTTGACACTGAGAGACTGACTTTTGGCAGATAAATGTGTCTGACCTTTTCTCGTAAGGACCAAGAGTTTTCTTCCCTAGAGAAAAATTGGTTTAAGAGACAGCCTCATGCCAGCATGTGTGCAAACTGCTTTACAAATGATGGCTCCCTCTCCCAAAACCCTGCAGCCTCGCTAGCCAAGCTGTAATTTTTTGTTGCTGTGCTGCCTAGTCATGGATCAGGATCCTGTTCTTTGGCAAACAGAACCAGGGTGTCCTTGCCCTGACATGTCTGTGTTAAGTACCGACAGTGGCAAACAATATGATGATGTAGCTCTGGGCAGACGCAGCTGTACCTGCAGGCTGTTGTCAAGCACCACACGCAGTCACGGTCACAACAATTGAAGGATGTGTGTGTTAGCCATGAAGAGCTTCACAAGGGAAGGCATAAGGATGTGCATTTGAGAGCCTAGTAGTGAGAGTTAGATTGGCTCATGGGCTGATTGCAGGTAGAAGCCAAGTGAAAAATGGCATGTAAGAGCTTCACAATAATAATGTTTATATAAATTAATGGGAAAATATCTAATTGGAACCCTTAATCCAGAAAAAAACCTCTATCCATACAACAGTAAAATTGGAGAAGTTTGTTTATAGATTTACTCAGTTCTAATATGTTTCCTGTGGTGTTCACTGCTGGCCGTCACCTGAGATAGATTTACTTGGTCTGGTATACCTTGATCTTTCTCAGAGTAACCTTGATTTTATATAGTATACAGTAAAAACTGCTGTTTAAGATGCAACACTGGACCAAGGGGTGGTGTCAGACCTGTTCCGTTTGCTTGGGCCCAAAAGACTGAGATGGACAGTCGAAGGTGACACTTTTTCTAAAAGCCATACCTTCAACAGAAGGTATCTGTCTTGGGCTAAGTCCTTGAAACTAACTCCTCTGCCAGTCATGCATAATCCACCAAAGCCAGTCCTGTGGTTCCCACACAGTGTAGGAATTCCAGAGGCTTGTATGGCGAATGATTGGAAAGGAGAATGCAAGGATAATTTGGACACAAAGATGCTTTGTGAGAATCAAATAAATGGTGAAGGTGTTAGGCCTGATAATCTTGAGGCAAGCTAAGAATTAGTAGAGACCCTTTCAGGTGGAGAGGAACTGTAGGGAAGAATTCCAGGTTAAAGCTGGTAAATGGTTTTTAGATCAGTTTTTTGTTGTAACGATACCTGTTTAAAGGCATATTCATCTGAATGAAGCATTTAATCTGGAAGATTTTTCCCAAGCTCAACATTAAATTTGGGAGAAAGGAAGTAGAGTGGTGCTGGATTCCTAGTTTAGCCCTTAGCGCAGTATGAAAAAGATTGATCTGAGCAACATTGATCTGAGCGATGCTTTAAAAAAATTCTCCTGTTAATTAGGTACACTGAGATTTTTTGATGTGAGCACCTTTGCAAGACTTATTGACTAGTCTGAGATAGATATCTGTCTTTGGTTTTAATAAAAATATCAAACAATGTCAGTTCTATCTCATTGTGAAACAGCAAAAAATAAAAAGGTGGAGGAGGGCGAAATTAAAACTCAGGATCTTTCATGGCATGGGAAAGCTGTTCCACATCCAGTTCTACTTCAGGCAGACTAGACAGCACAATTAATATTTTGAGATTAAAAAAAATATAGTGAAAAGAGCTGGTAGCTGAATAGTAAGCTGGAGTGAAGGGTGGATTTTGTAAAATTGGGATATTAAAGTACTTGTAACTTAGGAAAGAAGATGTTATAGGGAGAAACATAAGATGAGGAAAAATTATGTGAAAATGGACATGAGGGAGATGGGAGTTTACTGGGGAAGTGATGGGCTGAGAATCAGAAAGCTGAGAGAGATGTGTGATAAGAAAAGTAATGGAAAATGAGTTGCAGGTGAGGACTGGTTTCAAGAGGATCCTATGAGAAGGGAGGTGTGGTGGCAGGAGGAGGGGATGCACAACAGAAGATATCTCTGGTTGTCAGTCCAAAGGCTTGATCCAAAAGTTATGATAATGTTAGTTTTCAGACAGGCTGTCTCAGGCCTTTGAGCTTCTGAAGTTTCATCTAAAACAGATTATTTATTTATTTTGTGAAAGACAATGCAGTTAGACCTGTCATCACTTTTCATGGTATTGAAGTGGTTAATATTCTTGCTGTTGCTGCTACGTTGTTGTTGCATTTATTGTACCATATGTTCTTGCTGGGGTGTCTAGCTTGTATGAGGTTCCTTGAATTTTTTTAAGAACCTGTGTTGCCTAAATGTGCAGACTACGAGTTTGAGTGAAGTTGCTGCTTTCTTTCCTGAGCAGGTTTACACTCTAGATTAAGCAAAAATGAGGTATGGTTTGGACTGGTCTCTCAGGCTTGAAGCTCTCTTTGCAGAATTCCCTGCTGAGAACTGAAAGTTTGTGTGTAAGCTTCTTAAAAGGCAAATCCTGTGTTGTTAAAGCAGAGTCTCATTTTAATGCTGATAATAGCTGACAACTGTGAGGATTCTCTTTATTCAAAGGACAGGTGTAGCAATGGCCCTGACCTTCACTCATGCTCCCTCTGATACACTGGAGTAATTTTGTAGGCTCTTCTAATAGAATAAATTGCTTTTCTTACATTTGGCCATGGAGCCAGTTTCTACAGAAAATACGTCTGGAAAACCTGACTGAGTTAATGCTCTTGTTGCATATGCTTGGATTTTCTGTGTCACTATCACTAGTTGAGCTCTGAAGATTACAGTGCTTTGGGGAGGTTTTAGTCTAAAATGCCTACAATTGAGGATGATCTGAAGGTAAGAGGAGCATGTAATCTTCTCAACAGATCTTTATGAGAGGTGCAGCAGTGCACACTTGTTCAAGTTCTTGGAATATCGGTCAAGAATTCAACTCTGTTCACTTAACTGCTTCAAATAGTAGACGATGTAATCTCTGATGCTTTTAGCTGCTCTTATTGTAGGCAGTTATGTTTGTGATATCTGAGCAATTACTCAGAGTAATAAAGGTTTCTGAATTTTCTTCTGAGTGTCACTGAAGTCCTGTCATGCTCAAGTACCCAAGTCTCTGCTTTTGAAAAAGCTGATTCTGGGTCAGATAATGGAAATGGGTCTTGGCCAGAGAACATATTCTGACATTTGAAAGCTTATGTTGCTTTACATAAGAGCAAAATACATATTTTATTTTTTTTTGTATAAAACTGGATTGAAACTTCAGGTTCCAGGGAAAGCCCTGCTTTCACCCTGAGACTCTGAAAATGAGCGGAAATGTCATCATGGGTTTTGTCAATTCTACTATCAAAAGGTCATTAAAATCAGTAACATTCTATGCAACATCTTTTAACAGAATTTGCTTGGCCAGAGCTTCCCTGAGCAGAACCATTTGTTACTATTCCAGCCTGTGTACTTAATTTTTTAGAGTTTTTGTGGTTTGAAGTTTTCAAATGATTAAGTTCCTCTGTGAAGGAGCATAAATCAGCAATATACAGAACAAAAAGAGGAGGGAAAGAGACTGTGAAAATGTGTTGCTGAGAGCAATGGAAAAAACCCCCACTGTAATTACAATCCAAATTGAAAACCTATGCAAGGATATATTTTCCTCTTTTTTCAGTTGTCTTCATCTGGGTTACCTTTCCCTTTTCTTTCATGCGTCTTGTTGGAGTTTTAGTTATAAAGCATGAACAAGAGAAGTTAATTTTAGCTTTTGTGAGTTATGGTTGTGCTTTTCATTTTCCTGCAGGTGTTCTGCACAGCAAGACAGGCTTGTTGGATCTGTTATATGCTGCCACAGAACATTACTAACATGCAACTGCGCAGAAACATCTGGACAGCTTGTCTTGAAAGCACTTGGATTGTGTGCATGTGAATTTTTCTTCTAGCCATGTAGGCATGATGTGTAGTGTGTTTCATGGGCCACTGATTCTCTGACCTGAGCAGTGCTGGACTTTGATGTCTTGTTTCTGGTTTTGTTTTGGTTCAGTTTTTTTCTTTCTCATTGTTGCAAATTTTTTTTTTAAGTACTTCTTGCCTCTTCCAGTAAGGCTGGAGCACACATGAGCTTTGTTTCTGGGATGGAGGAGTGGAAGGAGAAAGGAGAAGCTGCTCCTTCTCAGCTCAAGTATTCGGCCACTGTAGGCTCACACCATTGATACTGAATTACTCTACACATCCCCTTTGCTTTGAGGGGCTTCTTGGCTTAGGACAGACAATTTCTTTCAGAAGCTACGCCAGCAACATATCTTTATTTCTACTTCAGTGAGAAATGATTTGACTCCTTCTGGTAAACTTGACTGAACATCTAAACAGATCTTGAATAATATGTTTTTTCTGATTGCATTTGACCCAGATGCTACTGAGCTTGGGGGAAGGTGTCCAGATGATTAGGGGAGAACTGTGTGTCTTGTGATGTAGTGAGGTTTTGTTGCACACTGAATTCTAGTTTAATGCTATACTATTGTACAACTACTCATTTCCAGGGTTTTTTTGAGGTGGTTGTGGTCAGTGGGAATCCTGAGGTTAGATTCCTGGCCATAGTTCAATGTGGTATAACATCTTTTGCTTTTTCTGTCTTCTGTTTTCTCATCTGTTTCCAGGTCTTTAATAATGTCCCAATTATACAGCTGAAAGTTGTGCTGGCTTGCGTGCTGGTAGGTTTCCTGTAAAAGTTTCTAATTTCAGCACCTTTGAATGTTTCTGGTTTTCATTGCTGTTGTATGTGCAAAAATTCAGAGGTGACTAGAGCTCACTGCTTTCCTTTTTAATTGCATCTTGAGCCCTAAAATGTCTAATAACCTAAAAACCCAGAGAAGGGACTGTCTTTAGCAAGGTTTACTGACACACCTATACAGCACAGAAGATGACAATATGCTTACTCTGCTTGTGGTTTTATTTGGCCAGATGTGAGCCAGATGTGAACAAGTATAACTGTCTTAGTAATATGTGGTGCTAGTAAGCCTTTTATCTCAACTTATTTTGGCTAGACAGAGACTGGAGGCAAAGGGAGCAGATGATGTGTAGAATTACCGAGCTGCATTCAATGGCAGGAGCTTTCCTACTGCAGAGACCAAATCAGCTTTGTCAAGGAGTGGTATATACGATGCAGCCAGCCATATCTGGCTTGAGGTGGGCTGTATGCAAAGGCCCACCCTGGGCTTCTGTGGCTTTGCCTGTTACCCAGCAGTTCCCCTTGTCTTCCAATCACGTGTTTTTATCAGTAATTGCTCTTTCCACTGGGTTTCAGCATCAGGGAAATGTACTGAGTACTGTAAGAGAGATTTAATATTACTCCCCACTAGGGATACATCTTCTGTCTCAGTCTACCTCACAAGTCCCCAGCCATTGCTGTCCATTGAACAAGAGCACTGAGGAAACTGTATGAATAGGACAAGTTCCTGCTTTGCTCTTGATATTGTTTCCCTTTCATTTTTATTTTTTTTGTCCACTGAACAATGTTAAAGGCTTTACAGTAAATGTCATCCTTGCAATTTATAGAAAGGTAAAATTGTTTGAGAATTCTGAATAGTTCAAATGTGAGAAATACAGAAATACTCAAAAGCCAGTTTAGTCTTACCTTGAATGTTCGGCCTATGTCATTGTAAAGAAAATATTTAATTCCTAAAACTCAGACGTGTCCTTGGCATTTCGATGTTCGCTGTCCACTGATATTGCCTTTAACTTACCAGGTATTTGGAGTTACAGTCATGAAATGGTGGTTCTAAAGAGTTAGAAGCACCATGGAAATGAAAAACCATGTTAATTTCCTTATGACTCTCAGATTAGTTTTATCTGAGAATGCTGTAATGAATTGGTAGTACTTAGGTGTTCATCTAATGAGGGAAAGCATAGGTAAGATAGATACTTATTTCCTTGGCTAGAAGGACTGGGAAGTTTAGGGAAGCTGAGTGTTTTGCTATTTCAGTCGAGAAAATACTTGTCTTGCAACTACAGCCCTTTTTCATACTGTCAAAATAAAGTGCTGTCAATCTGACCTTTATGAAATACTTTTTAAACTGCAGAAGAAAAGCAGTTTCTGACTTGGAATTTTGAACGTAAGGCTGATGCCCCATCACTAGCTTGGCTGACTCTCAGAATGGTGGCAACCACAATTTGTTTTGGTATTGTGTTTAATCACTCTTATGTGTTCACTTTGACTGCTCATGTCTTGGCTTCCAAACTATTTTTTTTTTGTGTGTGCACCCTGGTGAATACTAAGACCCTCTCCTTTCTTCATTGTTTGCAATACAGTTGGTAAAGATGTTCTTTAGACTGAGACCTTACCAGCATCTGGGAGAGATGCTGAGTTGGATTCTGGCCTTTGGTTTTTGGCTAAACTCTGTCTTTTGTGTAGTGTTTTCAATTGCAAATGTGGTGTCTTGTAAGCTCTTCTGTAACTAGAGAAAAACTTTGAGGATTCAGCAGTTCCTGAAGCTGTTCCACGTAATGTGAAAACTAAAGGTGTAATTTTTTTGCCTTCAGGTTTTTAGTTTGGACCTACAACCAAATGCCAAAGGTGTGTGTTTTAGATCCAGAGACTTGAGTCAACTCTCAGTCCTCTTGTCCAATATCTTGGAGAGGAGAGTGCAAAGTTGTAGTTCATGACTAATGTAGTGCTTATTGTTCTTTGACAGTGGATTATCAGTTATAATGAAAGTTTATGTAAATGGACAGGCCTTGGAGAGGCAGTTCTGTGTTAGCAAGGTTATTGTTTTGCAAGTGTTTGGAGTAAGATGAGCTTTATCTGTTTAAAGCAATTTGATGGTTGGCAGTACAATCTACATAAATTATTGTCTTGAGCTTCTGTTGCAGGACAAAGCATTCTTATCCACTCTGGATTCCTGTGCCTTTTTAGCCAAAGACACTTTAAAGACTCCAAAAACATTGTCTTTCTGTTTTATTAACGGAGCAGGGTTTAAATCCTGCTTGACCTGTGGAAATCTGAAGTCAGTCTTACACGTTAGTGACATCCAGATCGGATTAGTGTAATTCTTTGTTTGTAGTACTGCCAGCATGGTAATTCAGAAATTTACGGCTTCAAAACACGGAAAAGAGAATGATCACTGTCACCACAGAAATAAGCTAAACAATCCAGACTTCTCTCTTCAGAGGCTCCCAGCTCTAACAAAATTGGCTGGAACATCTGTTTTCTGTCTTAAACTAATGATTAGGTTCCTAATTGTTTGACTGGGTGTCTGTGTAAACACAGACCCAGGCATTTTTGAGTTAATGCTGGACTTCTGGCACTAAAAAGCAATACTGAATTGATAAAATACAATCAATTTATATGAAATGCTTTTTAAATAATGTCTTCTTTGCTGTGAATTTTCTGGGAGAGCTTTTGTTAAATTGGTTTCTTGTTAGTTGCAGCTAGTACAGCTCCTCAGCTAATGGTATGTTACAAATTTTAGGATTACTATTTTAAGGAGTTGCAGTCTTACTTTGGGATACCTCCTGAGAGGTATTTGATGCATAGAGACTCTGTTGTCATAGAAGGAATAGTTTGCTCTTTCTTACTAAGACAGAACGCATGAAGACTGAAGCGTGTCTATTTCTATCTGTTCATTGCTTTGTAGTTCAGGAAAGAACAAAAGCAAACGCTTAACTTCAACCACATGCTTTGCCAGAACATGAGCAAGTGTTCAAATATTTCCCTGTACACTTTCTGGAATTAGGTTGCATTGAAGTTATTAAGCTTTGCCAAGCTAAATGGGATTTCTGAATATTAGCCCCCTCCTAAGAGAAGCCTGGTCCTGAGGAATGTTTTCCGGGCTTTCTTGCAGCCATTCCAACTTTTCAGGTGAAGACTGAACCTATGAAATTCCTTTCCTGAATCTAAAATGGGGAAAAATCACCCACCAAGAAAAATACACTAACATATATTTCTGTTTTCTGTGTTTGTTCTGCCCACAGAAAACTGACTTTTTCTCTGTGATTGTCTTTTTAAACAACTGATACCAGAGTGTAGATCAAGAGTAAGCTTTTGGAAAAACTCATTTAATTTCAGTAGTATCCTCTCTGGTTTTGTTATTAATACAATTCTGTATCTGTGTCATACAATAAAATGGATCCGGAGAAGTTTTTTACCTTCCCAGGTTTCAAGTCATGGGTGTTGGTTCCGAGCGTTGATAACATGCCCTGGTTGCTATCAGTAAAGAGGCAACAGAGGTGCCTGACATGGGAAGTGTCTGATGGGTGATTTATTCCCTCTCATTCGGGGCGTATTGGGTCACCGTTGTGGTGGCAGTTACTGGTATAAGTATACTCCTTTCTTATTTCCAAAACATTACCAACTGTGAAACTGGAGGATTTTAAGGCTGCCTGTGTGTTGTTACTTATAATATCACTTCTGTAAAATCCATTTTTTTGAAGACAGAACTACCAAATCCTCCTCCTTTGTACATCAATCTTCTACAGCCCAGTTTCATCTCATTCATAGATTAGTACTTAAGGTTTTTCTGTAACTTTTCTGTGTGCGTCAGATATGCATTTTTGTCAAATGTCTTTTTTTAAATTAATTGTGATCTAATAATGCACAAGTGGTTTTCACAGAAAGACAACATTATTGGAAATTTGAACAAAGACAAAAGGACATTCCATTAACAAAATATGTTTTAGGTATGTAATTTCTTGAGTATGATTGTGCTTTTAATTCAGCATGTTTGACTGCTGAATAGAAAAGACAAGTAGTTCTGTAAGATGTTTATCCTTAATTCATACTTACAAAAGAAGCTTTTTAAAGTGTTTGAAATGTTTTGCCTTTAGGTGTGTTTGGAAATTTTAAGTGAAGTGTTCTGTGATTGAAAAGTCAATTCAAGTTCACAGAATAGACCATCTTCAGCAAAACTTTCCTTGGTTTAGTTTTTATGAGAGTTGGAGAGAGACACCTCAAAATATCATGGCATCCCGGAGAGTCAAGTTTAGGAATACAGTAATTTCAGGATAGTAACTAGAGCCTTATTCTCATAAATTGTCATGTAGTAGCTAGTACCTCAACTAATTTACAGCAGTCCCTACCTGTATGTTTGTTGTGTACAGCAGATCTGAGGTAATTTGAATTTCCTTAAGGTTGAAAACATAGATATTTCTAATAATCTAATAGCTGGCTGTTCATGTGATTTGGGGAAGATTGAGGACATAGACACAAGCAGGTCACTTAGCATACACCAGGCCACGTTAACTGCTTGTAACACATGCCCCAGGACTGTGGTAAGCATGAATGAATTTAAAGCAAGTGATACTGGACCAAATTCCTCTTACCACAAGAGGTTCCTCCAAAGAACTGTTTGCAGAAGGGAACTCTGCACTTGACATCTGGTCTTGTACCCAGTGCAGGTGCCTGCACTGCATGGACAGATTGCTGATTTTTACACAACAGTGGGACACACTGGATGAGATACAAGAAATCAAGGCTTAGGACAATCTTATGAGATGGGAGCTACCTGAAGCACAAACCTGAGATTTCTCATGGTGCTACAACATCATTCTGTCTCCCAGCATGTGAAATGCTCTGAATAAGCTACCATAAAGGCAGAAAATAAAGCTTAGAAAAAAACCAGGAGTGGCTGTGAATGGATGTGGTTTCCTCATACATTTTAAGCTCTTCATTTTGTAGCTGATTTCCTTTAAACATGTGATGCACGTTGCCAGCCTTTACTTAAAATTCTATTCCCTCAAATGATGTTAATATGTTGCAAACTATTCAGCTGGGAAATGTGCAGCACAATTTCTTTCCTTTTAAGGGTTGAGAGGTCCTTACCTAATGTTTCTAACAGTTCATCTGTGAGGTTCTTGCTACCTCAGACTGTGCCTTTTATTTCAAAAGAAATTGCAACAGATTTAATGAAGGGAACATTTTGAAACCAATTTCCAGTATTCTTTTCCTAAAGGGATTAAACTACTAATGTAAATGTTCACAATAAAGCAATACTCACACATATGATGCAATTTGAAATGCAATCGTTCTCTGGCATTCACACACTTCGAAAGAGTTGATTGAAATTAGTGCACCCGCCATGTGCCCCTGCCTTTTGCCTCGATTTGTCACACTTTTGAGTGCATCAAATAGAAATTCCACTGGATTTTAACTGATTTAACCCCTGAAGTAGACAGATTCTAATTAACCTCAATTTGGTGGATGTAGTGGAGGTCATACTGTAGATCTACATCAAGGTACAAAATTCAAAGACAGTATATGTTTTCATGGTATGGTGTTCTAGAAACAGATACTTAAAGAAGCGCTTCTGCAAGTGAGGGACTAAAAAAGGGTGGAATTTTCTTTTTGGTTATGGGATGCAGAGAGCATAGATTTCTTCCCGTTGAAAGTATGAATTTATCAAAGCAAGGAAATGAAATAATACCAGATTCCTGGTTAGAGACAGACTTACACTCTTTTTGGTGAGGAAAAGGCATTTTATTTTCAGAATGAAAATGTTCTGACTGAAATATGAAATGTGTGTAATATAGCACTGAGTTTTGTTTCTTGCTCTTGACGTTTAAAGGGAAGTTCTCTTCCATGCAGTTTTGAATGAATAAACATTTTAAGGATTGTGATATTAAGCCAACCAGCCAGGAAAGGTCTAGGGTTTTGAGATTTAGAATACAAAACTGACTCTGTCAAGCATTAGTACTGAAAGATGGCAATGAATTTCCCAAGTGACATGTATTGTGTCACATAAACCAGAGACAGTATGGAAAGAAGATTAAAAGACTGTTGTTGTTACAGACCTCGAGGGTGGGTCACAAAAAATATTTGTGAAATGTTTGTACCTATAAGAAAAGTACCTTAAAGAAGCTTTGGAGATTGATCATGAGGGATTTGAATGACTCCAATATTGATTGGAATAATAACCATGCAAAATCCAAGGAAAGCAGGCTTTTAGAGCTACTCTAGTGTAGCGCTGCTTTCATAATGTGATTTGTTGAATGGTCAATATAGCCAGAGGATATTTTGGACGTAATCCTTGGAAATGAATCAAGTGCTTTATGATTTAATAAGGCTGGAAAATGGGTACTACTTGTATTTGAGTAAAACCTTCTAGTGCTATCATCCAATTTGAGATACTTGTTAAGAGAAAGCACTAGATGAAGCAACATGAAAGTGACTTTGAGAGACTGTAAAATGCCCTGAGATATTTTGATTAGAATTCATCAGTTTACAGCACAAGAGCGAGATGGTGGTCAGAGGGATTGCAGCTGACATTCATCCCAATAGCACTGAATAGCTGTGTGGGCAAAGGGGCAGCAGATACCTTTGTGGGGAAATGGCTCCAAGCAACAACTGTGCAGCTTTCAACATACAGCTGGCTGTATAAACAAATCTGTTTTACAGATAATTGAGAGTAAATATGAATGCTGAGCATGGAGAGCCATGTAGTACATCCTAACCTGAGGTCAAGGGTTTTCCAAATATACTGACAGTGGTGTGCAGGTATGTGGAGGGCTGGTTCCCTGGGGAGCTGGGACAGAGCTGAAGATAGAGAATGAAGAAACAACTGATGCTTGTTTTATTTGAAAAAGCAAAAAAAGCCCCTTGATTGTTTATTGTGAGATTTTTTTAGTCTTTAGAGAGACAGAAGAGACGAAACGTGGCTCTGCCAAGGAGAGGGGTGAATTTGATTTCATGCAACAAACTAAAACAAAGAAACAGACCAAGTAGCAGGGACATGCTCATTGTAAATTAAACACAATTCAGAGCTAGGGAGAAAGGAGGAGAATTCTCTCAGGATTAAAGGAAGAAAAGACCTCAGATAAAGATAAACATGTTTGTAGTTTCTAAAATTAGAGGAACAACAAAACCAACTGAATTTAAATGTCACACAGAAAAGCTGTTTATTATCCCAAGTGAGGAGCAGGGCATATTGCAGCACATTTTGAAGGAAGAATTTAGTATTTTTCCCTTGGAAATTTCCTGAGCCTTTGTCCATATTGACAAAAGAATCTGTGTGTCTATTTTGTAGGGATAAAGCTTTGTCCAGTCTTTCTGCTTTTCTTTCATGTGGTTAAAGAAATAATGTGGTGTGTGTTGCTGCTTATTTTTATATGTGCAGAGCCATGGCACAAGCAGCCTGATTTTGGTCCTAAGAGTAGTTGTAAACCTTTTTGTGAGTTTGCAGCAAACAGCAACCATCAGAGTTGGTTTAACGTGTATTATGCAATAAGTGAAAGAAATACCATGCGCTGCAGTGAGAGGCAAGAAAGACAACCCTGTAATGCAGGGTCATGGGTAGTCTGAGTTTAGATGTATCCATCTTGTGCTTAGACTGGTAAAGCAGAAGTTTCATGGGTGTTACGTGCTTTAGCCTGTAAACTAATCTGATTGTAACATCTTTGAAGAAATTATGTTTTCTTTCCAATACCCGTCAAGCTTGCCTTGCTCCTTTTGTATGATTAGAATTGGCAGGGTTTCTAGTTAGGTGAAATCCTGCTCATGTGAGCTGTCAATAGAGGGAAACAAAACAAGCCCACAACAGTTGTGTGGCATGTTCAGTACCAAAGTGTTTCAATAGCAATGGAGATAAATGATTGGTTGCTTGAGTAATAGCTTCCCCGACAGCCCTGTTACCTACACACACTTGTCAGCAACATTGGTAAGAGGAGGGGGGGAAAAAAGGCAACAAACACTTCGAAATTTTAAACTTAATATGCTTTTATTTCAGATGGGAAGGTTATGCTCCTAGTACTCGCCCTGCAGATTCTGAAATGCTTAAACATTTTTCCATTTTAGTGCCCCTTGGAAACGCTTTAATTTCTGTGCACTGGCCTTTCACATTTTGTGTACGCATTAGAGAAGCAATATCTATTTCTTGAGCATAAAAGTCTGGTTACATAAAGTATATTTTTCCATCAGATCTCATGACTGCTACCTGATTTTTATCTCAGGCTAGTGGAAAAATGTGATTTCTTGGGTAATGGAGCAAACTAGGGAGTATGTATTGAAGGGAACAGTCATGCTATACTGACCAGGAATAGTATTAGGTGGGCCAGCTATAGAGATCTCCCTGAGGGCATTAGCTTAGTTTATGACTGTAGTTAAAAATAAAATAACAGCTAAACTCAATACTCACATCAATTTGGGGGCAGGCCTAGAATATAGCTAAAACGTAAACACTCCTGTTCCAAGTACAATTTTTAAAATATTTTTATGTATCTTCAGATTGGGTCATGTTAGTTGTGGAAAGATTTTTGATTTTTGGGAAAGGATGACAAGTAATAACCAGCAGGCTATTTAGTATTCTCTATCTTTTGAATGTAGATTACACTATATCTGGGTTTGGTTTTTTGTTTGTTGGTTTTTTTTAGTAAATTTCTCATTTAATAACATTTGCTGTAATTTGTTGTTTAAATGACAGTTAACAAAGGTAACTAATTCTTCCTTGTTTTAGTAAAATGACTTGTTTTAAGCATCTCTTCCCATGCAGCTGTGTTCACCAGGAATGAGAAGTGCATTTCATATTTCTCAGGAAGGTCTTTATTTGCAGTTGCGTAGAAACTGCACAGCATCATTCAGTGAATCAAAAAGATGCTGTAATGACATCAGGAAGCTGAAGTGTGTAGAGACCTCATCCATGTCTTAATATGGAAAAACCACGGAGTGTTAAAGAAAAGCTCTGGTTCTACATGTATTATCATTTTGACAGCACTCTACACTTAGGCCAAGCCCTCTGGGCTTCAGTTGTACGAGTGCAACAGCCCAACAATATCCTCATAGTGCTGGGGTGCGTATAATCAGAGAATAATAGATATCTCAGGCTGAGAAGGACTTTGAGAAGTAGCTGAATCCAATGCTCTGCACTGACACAGTATAGGTCTCCTCTAGAGCTGTCAAAAATCTTCAGGCATGTGTAAGGACATTATGGGAAGTTATATGACCTCTCTTGTCAGCCTTATTCTAGTGTGTCACCAGCTTTGGTGGTAGAAAGTTTTTCCTAGAACCTCATCCCAAATTTTTTAGGTGCAATTAAACCGATTCTTCTTGTTTACCCTATAAACACAGGAAGATATTTGAATAATTGGACCTCATTTCTCTTTTCTTTTTTTTAATTGCTTTTTATTTATTTGTTTTTGCAAGGTTTGGGGAAAAGTTTGACTTGGTTAAAGGGCAAAGATGAAGTGTGTCAGAGACAAGCAGTGAAAGTAATGAAAGTAACTTAGTGACTGGCATTATTCTTCGTTCTGTGGTTGAAACTGGATGTTTTGTCATGGTATTTTTAATGCTAGTGGTCCATTTCCTTAATAGAGCAAAGTAAAGTGGTCAGGTTGCACACAATTTTCTAATTACATATGGGAATATTATGTTGACAAACAAGAACTTACTGCTCCACCAGCATTTTGAAGCACCATCTACTCTTCACAGTGAAGCATTTATAAAGCAGACTGTATTTCCAGGGCATTTCATTTTTGCACGACTAATTGCATGTTATAAGTTACAATGGCAATTTCTTTCTCTTGAAAGATGCTGCCCACATCTCTAACACCATATATTGATTTGTCTGGAGACAGTTAATGAGAGGACACCATTTGAGACGCAGTTTTATTCCAAAGATCATCTGCAGGCATAGCAGTAAATAATTGCAAGAGTGTTTTTATAAAAAAAAAAGGCAGTCTGATAAACACACTTCCAATTCTGGCTTCTTCCAGGGCAGCTCTTTGCAGGCAAACATTTGTCCATAAAGTTATGTTGATTCTTCTGGAGGTCTTCTGAGTAGTAATTTCTATAATACTGGTTTCCAGCACCTAGGAACAAAGTTCCATGAGAAGGACCATCTGCAGTTACCTTGTTCCATATACTGCCTCTCTAAATACCTGCTATGGAGGCAACACATACATGGAGGTCTGGCCTCTTTTGCCTCTAAGTTTTTTTGGTCTTCATCAAATGAACTAATGATGGCCAAACTTCCCTAATTGCCAAATATTCACTTAATTGGGAATTCATGGTTATCAAGAGCCACATAATTTTCTTACTCTTGAATGGCTGGAAAACAATAAACTGAATTCATAAGGGATAGTATATAATAAAAAATGTATTTCCAGAGTTCTCAGAGAAAGAATTTACCTACTAAAATTATTCCTCTCTTTTGAGTTTCAAGACTGTTTTTCTTAATAATAATGGACCACTCAAATGACTTGATTATACAGACTCACAGAAAAGCAGTAGCTGTTTTATCACTACACATGCTCCTTTGAGTTATTCCTCTATTTCTTCTCAATTTTTTTCCTCTTCTGTTGGGTTCTGACCTATGCATTTGGTGTATTTTTCCCATTACAAGCATGAAACCCTCTTTTATTTGATTTACAGCAGTAACGTGTGATTGACTGGACGTGCTTCTTTATTTTTGCAGAGATGACTAACCCTCTTGCAAGCATATACAAGGGTATAAAAGCCAAGAAGTAATATTTTATGCAAATAAAGGAAATCAAAAAGTCTGATTTAAGTTTCATTCCTGTAACAGTGCCCTATGGTTAGTATTAGATTTATAGTCTGTTTAATCACAATAGAAAAACTATTTGCAAATCTAATTTCTCAAGAACTCCATCTGACAAGTCCAAGACTGATATATTTTTCTTGGACAAAGCTGGGATGGCTTCTTAGTGATCAATTGAAAGAGCATATACTGTGTTAAGGTGTGATGTAGCAGAAAGTGTGGAATATCCCTTTTGGGACTGTGAAAGAGGTGACGAAACAGGAGGTGAAAAGAGTTCATGGAAATCAACACAAAGGGTAAGAAAACATAACTAGTGAAGGAAGGCTGAATAATTTTATTTAATTTCTATAAGGGTGAGACTGAGATGAACTTTAAGATACCATTGTGCGCTTTTTTTAGGCCGTCTAATTTGGGCAAGAGAGGTAAGTGCCTGAAGTAGATTCATGTAAGATATAGTAACAGTCAAATATTGTATATATGACGTCTCCCACCAATTAAAAAATAGCTGGCCTTTTTCCTGATGTGAACTAGCAAAATCCATAAAATAATTTGGTTTTGACTTTAGGCTGAGACTTTGTTTCTGAGTTTGGGCCAAGAAATGCCGTTTAACTCTTCAGTGTTTTGTCCTGAAACATTTTGAACTCCTACTTGGAGGTCACTGCTGAGATAAAGCCATTGTGCCTCAAGGAAACACATGTCCTGAAGGTGATTCCAAAAACATGAGTAAGAAATTGAGGGCATGCAAGCAGACCGAGTGATGCATCGGGTCAGTGAGAGAAGGAAGCTAAATTTGTTTCCTTGTTTTGGCATTTCAGAGATGGTAACAATTTTCAAACCAGAGGTTAATTTGTCACCCAAATGTGTGTATTGTAAATTGGGGAATCAAAAGTTCTGCCATCTTGGGTGTGTTCAGTGTGAACATAAGACCAAAGCACAGATGATCTGATGTTGGTAGCACTGGTGTAATCTTCAGTCATAAGTGAGCTAATCCATTTCAAGAATAGACTGTAAATAATTCTTTCTGACTTTACCTTGGCAGGGTACAGTGTTAATTTATTTATTTAGCTCGATGTTTAGTTTTAATAAATTATAAAAAAATGTGATAATCACAAGCTGTGAGTTGATTGGATTAATGCACTGAAATGTGAACTCTTTCTCTTAGTCATTAATGTGAGAGGAAAATGAGGTGATGCTTAAAAACGTGTGTGTTGGAAGAGACTGTAAAAAGCAGCCATTTAAAGAGCTTTCCCTGAGCATCAGGGAATATAGCGATTCTCATAGGAGCTGATAGTAAGAAAGAACCAAAGATATGCCTGGAGCGATATTATGGTTATCCAGCCTTGTAAGGATTTGCATTTATTTTGTGAGCAGATGATGGGTCTTTTCTATTGAGTTCTAATGCAAGTCTCGGAAGAGATTCAGTGTTAAATATTTTAGGATGATTGTCAGAATTTAGAGCTTTGTTTTCAAAGGTACCATGTGCTGTTCTGTTGAAGATGAACTGCTTTAGTACTTGAACTCTGAGTTATGTGCCTTGCTCTTGAAATCAGGATATCTTACTGTCCTATTTCAATAGTTCTAACTGTGGAAAAGACCAATTTAAAACTCATAGACTTGAATATTTGATTATTTTCTGAGTTACAAGCTATGTAAAAGCTTAGTTATGAAATAAAAATTAATTATGGGTAGAAAAAAGCACACTGTTTTGTGGAATGGAGAGGGAGAGAGTATTGTGTGCTCTTCAGTGACCTTCAGCATGTGAAATTCAAATGCTCTCAACACTTTTTATAATTCTATATTGGTGTATGTTTAGAGGGAAAGAACCATATAGGAATTTCTGTACTGGATTAGATTAATTGCCCATTTAGACCGATATACGGGGCAGTACCAGATGGATTGAAAATACATGAGAAATCTCACAATATAACATGCCTAGCTTCTGTCAGTTGATAAACTAAGCCTTGGAATGTGAAGCTTTGTGTTTATTATCACTTCAAAAAAAAATCATACTTAATGTGAATATTGTCTCTAGACTCTTGTCTTGAAGACAGAAGCAGACTGCAGTAATAGATTTATTCCTTATAGACCAGGAGGCTGTTGTTTCTTTTCGGAGACAAAGTGGCTCTCAGCTCCCCCTTGGGAAGGCAGAACTGTCTCCCCCTTTCTTGGTGTGCCATAACAGCGGTATGGAGAGCTGCTGCTGATCGTCTCAATTCTACAGTCCGTATTTAGATGGCATCCGTTAATGGATGTCATAAAAATCCAAGGCAAATAGAAGAGGGTACTTTATTTATAATGTCTTTGTATTGGATGAAACCTGGAATTTTGAGTAGCTTACTTGGTGAGTAGCAATTCTAGAGTTTCTGACAAAAAGCAAAATAAAACTTCTAAAACGTGTGTCACATTTAACTATGTATTAAACAGAGGAAGACAGCTGAGTCTCCACTTGCACGGTGCTGAGTGTCCAAAACAGAACAAATACTGAGGACTGAAAAACCTCGTGTGGGTGGCCTCAGAAGATTGTTTCATCTACCTTAGATGAATGCTGAGCTCTGCTTCTCACCTTCTTGTTTAAACTGGATGTGTTAGCTACGTGTCACACCCATCCTTGGTTTGGTGTACACAGTGCACTTCCACACTTTGTAGCTGAATTTGACACATTGACCTCGGTAATGTGAATTTTTTCAAGGCCAGTATACCTACACTGTGCATTTAAGGGATGCTTGTGAATTGTTCAGTGGAGGCAAAAAGCAAACTCCAAGTCCCATAGAAAAAGCTTTTCCTATTATGTAGAAGCTGTGAGGAGGGGAAAAAAAAGTAACTTTAGTTTACCTTTTGTTTTTCCAAGGTCTCTTAGCACTTCAACTCACATGTAGTATAATATGGTGGATTTTTATGATAGCAATATTTATAGTTCAAATCATTAATATCCCTAGAGCACACATAATACCTAATTAAGGCTGGCCAATGTTGTCTTTGGGGCCAGATTGACCAGAAGTTCTAGCAGGGCACAGCTGTGACAGGGCATGAGCAGAAGGGCAGGACTTTGCTGCCCTCATAGATAATTCACTGTGTCTTTAAGTAATTCCTTAATCATTTTGAACAGGTCAGGTGATGACTGTGGTTAGAACTTGTTCCCTCTCCATGTGTGCTCCTGAGAGGAACACCCTGTTTTCTGTGATCCAGAAAACCTTAGTGGAGAGCTACATGCCCTACTTCTAGATATCTTTACTGTGCTGCTGAAGGAAACCTTGTGTGATATTGTCACTAGGATTAGACAACTTTGCATGAGAAGACATGGGAAGTGCTTGTTCACCCAGAAATGCTAAATAAGTGGCAGTAATTCCAAAATGTAAGAAGTATGTATCATCCAAAGTGGAAAACGATAGCTACACACTAGTTATAAAAGAGAAATAATCAGTGAGTTAAATTTCTGTTAATAATCTATTATAATACTAACAAAAGCAATGCAAAAGCACAAAGTGTATACAAGAGGGGGAAAAAAAGCAGATGAGTTGGGGTTCAAACAGATTAAGAGAGTCTAAGTGCTCCATAGCACTTAACTATATGTGTTCAAGAATGGGTATGTCTTAAGGTGGCATCTGATTGAATAACAGCATTTTTATTCTGTGGGGCATCCAGAACACGCTTAGAGTGTGATGCTACAAAGCTGTTTTGGATAGGCCCAGACTACAAGCAACTGCAATTCAGTGCTAAAAGGTTGGGTGTTCTTCTTACAGAGTCAAAGATAGTGATTCGCATATTCAAGTTTCCCTGAGACGTGCCATCAGGAATGACTTCTGCTCCCTTTTTCTTTTTGACAAACATTAACAACTTTGAAATGCAGCAGAGGAAAAGACTTCTAGATGTCGAAGTTGCTTGCCCTTGTTGCAGGAACTGTTGCTGAGGTTTGGTTAGAAATTGTGCAGTTTTTGTTAGCTGGGCTGTTAGTAACTTTGTTCAACCTGTTGGGTGGCAGCCAGGTCACTTTCCCAATGAGATCACTTCTTAGCCTGGTAATTGCTGGAACTTGAACTGTGACTCAAGCAAAAGAAGTTTCTGCTAGTGCATTGAGGGCAAATGCCTTCAGCTGAAAAAGTGTCACTACAATAAATAGTTTATTTTAGCTAAAAAAGCAAACATTAATGTGTTTGGGGTTGCTGTTTTAAGACATGGAATTACTTGCTAAATATAATAACCCAAGTGTATAAAAACATTACCAATCCTGTGGTGATTGCTGATATGTTAGAGAGGTTCTCTGCCTTGTGCTGATAGGGGCCAGACCCTGTTTTTGACAATGCTTACAGAACTCTCTGTGGCTGTTCCAGGCATGGAAGTATTGACATGTTATGTGTTTAGCTGATTGGTACATACTGCTATATGAAAAAAATGAGCAACAACTGAAGGGAAAATACCACAGGGCTTTTTAAGTCTCGCTTCTTATAAAACTCAGGCTGAAAGGGAGTGTTTTTGTGGCTTTGCTTAAGGTTTGTGAGGTGATATTTATCTGTCTGGTCATGTAGTACATGCTGTACTCTTTGGAAGGTCTGCCAAGAAAGATTTACAGTAATATTTGGCGGCATGATACAAGCATATGGAGTAATACCTCTGAAGCATCATCCAGAATGATAGGCTGTTTCTCAGGTGTTAACTGAACAGTTTTAATAGTTGCTTTCATGTGTTGTTATTCTGAAGCTGAGTATGGATTCAGTTATTAATTGCAGTATACTCCAATTGCTGATTTGACTTCTGCTAATAAAACCTACTTGCATGGGAGTAACTGAGTCATATCTAAAAAATACATACAGGTGTCACAAGCCTTGAATTAAACCTTATCTTGCAGAACACTGAAGACTATTCCAAATGTTGTCTTGAAATACATAAGCCAGAGAGCAGAGGCATTAAGCTAGATTAAATAGTGATGTCCAGATAAATTCAAGTGATCTCCAGCAGTTAAATTGGCTCACTGAAAATTCTGAAAAGATATTCCTAACTATGTTCCTATGTTCTGTAACCATGACCCGAACAATCCAACAAAATTATTCAAAATTCAGGGTTGCCAACTCCTTTGTTGGTTTTTTTTTTCCCTCTACTATCTGTAAGGAGCTACATGTTAACTGAGTGAACTTCTCTTTTTTTTCATGAGCAAGTGCCATAAGAGCCATAATTATTCAGGTATGATTTGACAGTATGTTTGTTTAAAACTGTTGCTTTCTTAATTTTTTTTTTTTTATTTCCTTTCCTGGAATGTGCTGCATTATTCCTCCTTTGGGTAGCAGAAAATGGATTCTTTTGATTAGGCAGATCAAATGTCTGCTGAGACCATATGAACATAATGCTGACTGCAGGCAGGATTTACCTTGGGAGCAAATTGGATGAAACACCCCTACCACTACTAATTGGCATAGCCTATCCACTCTGGGCTAAACAAAATGATATTCACCACATGGCTCTGTAGTCCTTGCCCTTCAGACTGGGGCTCTTCCCAGACTTCTGTACAGGAGGCTCTTGAGGCAAATGTTTGCATTTATAATTTTTATTGTATGACTGCTCTATAATAACCTGTGCTTTGAAGAACAGGTTTGTCAGGGAAGGTTGCAGAGGCAGAATACTTTAGAAAAGTAGACAAAGAAAGGCTGCAAGGATGGTTACAGCAAAATTAACGAAAAACCCCCTGAAATCTCATAAAAAAATATGAGTTTGAATGGCGGTGTGAAATATACATAGAAAAAATTTCTCTGAATGCTGTTTTTTGTATCTTCAGTCTGCTGCTTCAGCATCAGTATATCTAGTGTCAGGGTTGCTTTCATATCAATCACACAGTTTTCTTGCAGTGGGTATAGAATGTGTCACCGTAGCTATAAGAAATTATTTCTACCAGGACAGAAATAATGGTTTACAGTACATCAACTTGGTTTCAGCATCACAGAAGGCATAATTTACATGAGCTCTCATGGCAAATAGAAAATAAACTGTAGGTGCTGCTGTACTCATGGAAACTGAGACCAGACAGGAATATCTTTTTCAGTGTTGAGTGTTAAAAGGTTTCCTCGATTTCTAGGGTTTCTTTGCAGCTTAGAGCTGGGATTAGTCACTTTTAGATGCACTTTATAACTGGCTCATTTGATTAATAAAATGGTGTTTCAGTCCTGTAGTTTTAGTCTGTGGTTAACTCCAAGGGCAATTAGAGTACGTAGTAAGTTAGAAAGGTCTTGTGCTGCCCTAGCATCTCACCTACCATGCACAGAAATGTGATGGAATTAGATGCATGTGAGTGAACTGACAAGAGTGAAATGACCTTTTATTTCTGTCTGTTTCAGTAAACACTATGAATCTGGTTGAGAAGCTTCCAGCGAGACTTTGTCACAGGCTAATGCTAGTTTTTGACCGAAAATTATTACAAACTAACCTATTCGTGAAAGGAGATGGCAGTGAGTGACAAGTTATTTATGAAAAATTTCTTTGGAAAGGGTTCATGTATTTCAGGGTTATGTATGTTCAAAACCACTGGATCATACAGATAGAATTGGTAGTTGCACACTATGGGTTTAACAGAAGCCTGCTGAAATTGGGTTTGTATTATTTTTAATTCATCTGGTTTTGACTAGGGATGTAGAGTCACAGGAAACTCTATTTTTGGTTCTTCCTTCTGAAAATGGTGTGGAGAAAATGGGTTCAAAGAGAGTACAAGTAAAGATTCTGGGTTAGTCACTTTAGAAGAGAACATTTAAAGATCCAGCCTACTGATGTCTGATCAGGGGGGTTGATAAAATGTGTGAAGATGGTGGTGATGGGGGAGAATATGCCTGTGCATGGAGATTTCAGTGTTTTCAGGAGGAAGAACAACCTCTTACTGCAGGGAGCCTTTCTGTAACTTGGAGTGATGGACACAAAAAACCCCAAACTGGAGCAACTAGCAAGAAAAAGACTTCGAAGTGAGAGAGATCAGAAATCATCACACAGTGCTTCAGAATAAACACCAATATCCTCATTCTAGGGGATATCTAAAACCCAAAAGCTGTTGGAACCCACAGTGGAGAAGGTTGTTCCTCCTACACAAAGCTGAATAAATCCCTTTTGTTTATCCTGTTTGGAAAAACCAAGCTGGATTTCTGCATCCCAAGCTGATGGCACAGAGCCAGCAGACCTAGGAAAACAGTCAGTGAAGAAATTTGACTGGCATTTTGTGTAATTTGTTCAGTACAACAACTAATGATGTCACATTTTTGAAGGAGATGTTTTAGGGAGGAACTGTTTCCGTAGGAAAGCTCTCCAGAGAAATAAATGAATCTGCTTAATTTTTGAAGAACGTTTTCAAGACTGACGACTTGAGCATGTGTTGTGGCTCTGACTGCGGGAAATTTTCTCTGTTGTTAGAGTACTGTGGTGCTGGACATAAGGTCAAAACAAAATCAGATTCAGTCTTAGCACTGTCACTTATTATAAATGTCAGCAACAGATGAGATTCAAATGTAATGTCAGTGAACCTAGAGCTATGGTTTCCAATAAACTTATTATTTGAAGGCTATTAGCAGTTCAGTGAGAATGGGAATGTGGCACAAAATGTGATATTTGAAAACCTTATTAGAGAGACAGTTTTGTACTTCATGGTGAGAAATGCATTTGTTCGAGAAGCAGTGAATAATTTTTAGCACCTGCACAAAATTCAGAAGGAAAGGAGAATTGATACAGTAGGTGCAATTAAACAATCATATCTAGTGCTTAATTAAATTGTTCAGTTATAAGGTGCCACACTTCTTGAAATCTCAGAAATAATTATTGATCATCAAATATTCTGCCACTTCTGTATTTGTCATCAGCTGAAACTGGTGAATTATTCATGGGCTTCAATTTAATACAGTAAATGCTCTTTCTGGTAATCAGAATCTGTGTCAAATTTCTAAATGTAAGTTGTTTTATTTCTTACTGTCTCAGTACCAGTCCTGACTTGCTCACTGTGCATGCTTGTCACTCCAGAGTAGGACAAGTCCTGCATTTTTTTCCTAGACAAAATACACAATAGATTCTCTGGAATATGTTACATGAGAAAAGATGTTTTTAGGATATAGAAACTGTGTGATAAGGTGGGGGTTTTTTTTCTTTTTTTTTTTTTTTTTTTTTGTTTAATAAGCCAAGCAGGAGAAGGGAAAAAACCCTTCACAATCAAGTTTTCTTGGAAGAGAGAAGCCAACAACTGCTCTAATTTACCACAGTATTTGCATATTTTGCATTATAGTTGTGCAAACGGGAGAGATTTAATCCTGCCTGTAAGCATATCTTCATAAATGCATTATAAAGCCTTCCAGAAATAATAAAATTGGCTGGAAATATACAGCCCTTGGTAGGCATACCAAATTTATTACTTATAGTCCATTCAGCGAACATTTATAGTTAGCACACATTTGCACTTCTTGGTAAGAGCATTTTAACAAACTTTACATTTAAGGGCTTTTTTCTTCCTTGTGTCAATTGGGATTTTTATGTCTGAGCCAACACGTATTTGTGCCTGTATTTGAATGAATAATGAAACACCAGTCAGAGAATGAGCAAAGAAAGAGCAAGTTATTTGGTCAGAAACTAACTTCATCAAGTATTTTCAAACTCACTTGGAGGAGGCTTCTCTCAATGTCAGTGTTAAGATGGGACCTGTTCACATGCAATGACTGTAACAATAGTTTCTGTGGAGATGTAAAGCATGGTTTATTTAGCTCTATGATATTACCCCTTGAATTAAACTGACAAAGCAACTATGCTGAGACAGAGAAAGGGCCTCTTTCTTTTTTTTCCCCTTTCACTGTTTTCTGTTGTGCTGCTATACCTCTGTGAATGATGCAACTCCTATAAAACTAAACTTCAGGGATAGCATTTTTCTTGTTAAACAAGCCCTTTGATTTCTGGGAAGACAGATGAGGGGTTTGGCACACTCTTGCAGCCTGCAGATACTTTACATAGATGTAGAATTTGTGAAATTTCATCTACCTAGGCACTATAATTACCTCTCTATAAGAAACTGTCTCTCTTCTAGCTGTGAGGTTTGAATGGGTTCAGACATAGGTGGGATATGTGAACTGTTCTAAAACTATTGATTTTGAAGTGAAAGAGGGCTGTCAGGAAAACATGAAAGATGTTGCTCTCTTCCCTGACTGCCCTGAGTCTGTATAGACTGTTACAGTGCTGAAGTTCTGAGATGAAATGTAGACATGAGCATACATCATAGAATACCACCAGTTGGAAGGGACCCACAAGGATCATTGAATGCAACTCCTGGCTCAGCACAGGACAACCCCAAGAATTACTCCATGTGCCTGAGACCATTGTCCAAACGATTCTTGAATTCTGGCAAGCTTGGTGCCATGACCACTTCCCTGGGGAGCCTGTTCCAGTGCTGACCCAAAACAAAGATTTTCTTTGTTGTATTTCTGTCAGGGAGATTTATGAGGAGGTATCTTTCTCCTTTGATTGTATAGTCAGTTTTTATAGTTGCTTCCTGTTGGCTCTTCAAATATTTGGAGGCCTGTTGTGTACCTGGATCATATATCTGTTGTGAATCCAAAAGCTGGAAGGAAGATCTGTAAGGGATCAGTTTAAACCCACCACTCCTGAGAAACACCTTACTTTTGTCCGAATCTGTGAAAGTCAATATTGCTCTTTGCACAGTGGAGACACTCTTGTGCTTCTGTGACAGCTGCTAGGATGGGTTACAGATGCCTTTCTTCACTGTAATCTCGGCAGGAACTTGGCTTCTTTGGTCTGCTGTATATGCACTTTCCAGATATGCCATGTCTATGAGGGCTAAGGGGGTGAGAAGCTCACACAGTGGTGTGTGAGGAAGCCAGAGCAGAAGGTAACAAAGCCAGCACTTGCTGCTGTGCCATTAACATGGAGCATAAAATACAGCTTTGGCATATCATATGCCTGTCCTTTTATTCTGGAATTTTTGCAACACACTGACAAAGTAAGCTTTCTATGTGTTTAACCTTCCTTCTGCTCTAACCCTCAGTTGTTTTGAAGTTCCTTCTGCAATTTGGTATTTGGAATAGTGAGTGTTAGAGCTTAACTATTCTCAAAATAAATTAAAAAAAGAAGTATCTTAAAACAACAACAAAATAGCATCCAGATGCTTTTTTGCTTTGTTTTCTTTCAAGTGGGAAGTGTATTCATCATAAGAGAGAGTGCGTCTAGGCCAAGTTACAGCATCTGACTTCAAATTATCATTCCAAAAGAGACAGCCACTTATATGTCTCTCTGTAAACAAAGAGGCAGAAAAACAAGATTTTCCTAAGAAAAATCATCACAAAGGAGAAATGGTTTAGACATTGCAGTAATCCAGGGTGGTATGTCTGCTCTTCCTGTGGAGAACTTTATAGCATGTTTACTATGCTGAAATCTGTCTCTAGCATTACCAAATGCTTCCCAAGATGTTGACTTTGTCTAACCATGTCCCCTTCATTCTTCACTGTTTATTCCTTTTTGTGCCAGGATTCCAGAGTTGTTTGCATGTTTGCAATATGCCTCCTTTGTATTTTTTTTCCAGCATAATTTTCTATCTCTGTCTTCTAGACTAAGGGGTTGCTGTCAAAGATGGCAAGTGGTGCAAAAGTTTTGTCTCACCTCAGTGAACATGGCAAGTGCAATTACACCCACATACTGGTTCAGTGGAGAGTGATGGTGCAGATATTCAAGTGGCCTCTACGTTCTAGTCTTTGAACGTTTGAGGCCCAACAGGTGATGTGTAGTTAGTGGATTAACAGCAGAGATAAGTATTGTGTAGAGTAGGGAGATAGATGTATAAATATGCAGCAACCAAAACCCACAAAATAACATAAATTAGGGTTATAAGATGGAAACAAACCTCTGGAAAGGTCAGCAGTGGCTTGTGCTGTCTCCTAGTCATCGTTTTGCAACTTTTTTGTGGTGATATTTACCTGGAGTGTGTAAAGGGCTATTCTAATCTTAATGTATTGCTGATGAATGGGTCTCTGAGAAACAGACTTTGAGCAGGTCTGTGTTGCTCCTAAAGCCATATGCCCTGTGTTTTATAAAGCTGGAGACAATGAAGTTATGCTGGTTTACAAAGGAACTCCAGATTATTTTATAAGCTGCAGTCTTATGTTCGCCATGATACTCACAAAAATTAATGAAACCCTCATATTAATTTTTTTTATGCTAGTGATTTTTTTAAGTTCTTGTGAATATTAAACAGTAAATTGATTTAATTTTAGAAATTATTGTTTGTGCAACGATTAAAGTGAATTTCACTAATCTATTTAAGAGTGTGTTCAGATGTAGGTCTTAGTGTTGTTGCCTCAGCTTTGCTTACAAACCTGGAGTGCAGAGTGACTGATGTACTAGTTGCTGCTTTCTGGAAATGCAGGCATACTTCAGTGTGATGGTATTGTACTGTTGATTAAGCACTGAAGACTGCTGATGACCCCAGAAACTGTTCATAACACTTTCGGAAGATACAAAATACTTGTGGTTGAAAGTGACTAATATATATTCTGTCTCTTGTGAATATAGCCAGGGTTGCCTTACTTCAGGGGAATCAAGAACAAGTCAGTTCAAGGGAGTAATTGAAATAGCATGTACACAACTGTAAACTTCAGACCTCTGAGCTCAGTAAGAAGTTTTGTTTTTTAAGTCTGCTTTTCAAAGCAAATGTCAACCCTAAAACAAAAAATGGGCTTGTTTTTACAGGAAATCCAAATTCCCTATTGCAGTTTCATGCGATCCACCCTCTTTCCCCCTGGTATTCCAGTAAACTTATCAATGTAAGTCAGGAGTATGAAAATTTGTCGAGGGGTATGAAAATATCCAAACCAAAAAGAAGCAAAAAAGCTCTGAATTCAGTTACAGGCTGTCACAATCTGATGCCTGTCCTGTCAAGGTAGGATGGCCAAGCCACGTGGCAGCTGCTGGGCCCACATCTGGCTTCTATTCTCCAACCTGACAGCATAGGTTCTCTTTCACAGCTTTTTGGTTTTTCAGTGAGATGCCTGAAGTCTTCAGGCCCTGGAATACAAAATGTGCTATTGCTACTTCACCTGAGTAATGGCTTCAACTTACAGGTATCTTCTCTGTATGTCTGGGTTTGGATGTCAAGTGCTGTCACATCGTCTCTACGCCACAGTCTCTTTAACTACCTAGGGATGAGCATGGGATTAGTGAAGTTATGCTTGGAGTGTCCTCTCCAAGACCAGTGTGCAAGGGAAGGGTGGGACACAGACTGCCCGTGACGTGACTCTGTGCACAGGAGCAGAGCTGACTGAACCCTCCAGCAGTCCTTGCTATTTTATTAAGGACAGAATCCGCTTTTTTCATGAGAAAGTGGAGGCTCAGAGGTACTGCATGTAGTTCTTTCCTAGCATGGTGAGTGGTGAGGCAGGGCTGTAAGTGGTGCCAACTGTACCTCTTTTAATTTCTTCCTTATTCTGAATATTCCTAATTTAAACACTGCTAAGTCTGAGTGGTAGTGTGTTTTTGTTTTCTCCTGAAAGATCAACTCAAAGTGAAACCAAAACACTTTTCAGCAGGAATAATGTAAGATTGAAAGCAGAACAAATTTGAATTTTTCCCATGTACAATTGGGGAAAAAACTATTTCATCTTGAGTTTAATGGAGAATTAAGATATTTTGCTTTAGTTGGCCCCATTAGGTTGAGTCATGTCACTTCACAGTGTATTTGCATCCGCTCAGCTTCCATGGTCCCACATAGGAGTTTGGCTTTTTGCATCTAATTTTGCTGTTCTTACCCCAGGTCTTTTCCTTAGCTGTATTATATCTCCTGTGATGTAACACAAAGAACGTTTGCCAACTGTGACTTTGTAGAAATCCCACAATTACTGTACAAGGTGAGAGGTGGAGATGGGCTGGGCACTGTCTTGTCAGGAGGATTCATCCTGAGGCTCTGACATTGCAATTCCCAGAAGGCACTTAGGTGGATATGTCTCACCGTCAAGATAGTCTTCCAAAAAATAAATATGTAGATACAATAAATTTATTTTGGGAGTGGAGGGACATGTTGTTTTCATTCTGTAAACTCTCATATATTTTGGCTTTGCTGTCCCATTTTGGGGAGTCCACGAAATAATAATAAAAAAAAATTTAATCTACTACCCACTAGTAATCCTAGTTAACGTAAAAATCTGAGATCACTGCTTCAGGTCACAAGCTTGATTTTAATTAGCATTCCACTTATTAAAATATTTTTCCTGAGGTGTATCTTTCCATGTAGAGATCTTGTAAGGAATGAGGAAGAGAATTCTCAAAGCACTGATTAGAAGGTAATGTCAAATCATAATTCTGGCATGACTTACTAAAACTTGAATCAGGGGTCTATTTGGATTTTCCCTATGCATTTTTCCCATTTATTTCCTGGTGGTAAAACTTGGCATGTATAGTTGCAGCTTGGGAGCAATGATGTACCAAATAGTGTTTAGATTTTTTTGTGATTCTCTGCAGCTACACAAATAAACAGCATCACTACTGCTGCCTTTGTGCTTTTATAAGATTTGTGGCAGTTCTATGGCAAAAAAAAATTGTGGGAAAAAATATTTTATTTTTTTTAGTCAGATTATTGGATAGTGATGTTACAACCTCAGTAAAGCTTGGGCTGCTGGTCCCAGACCACATTGCTGTATCTGGCTTCCACATTTCTCTCCCAGGCTTCCTGAGGTGAAGCAGACTTCAGGCAGCTGAATCTTGCCTTTGTGGATGCAATCTGGAGGTGCAGGTCCTCTGTTTAGGTCTTTCACCTATGACTGAGACAGTGCCTTCCACAGATGGGTTAACTTTGCTCTCTCTAGACTCTCCAGCAGAGTAAGCACATTTGCTAGAGGACTGTGTCGGTTGCAGGACATTAGATATTGAAACAGGTAATCTACAGACTTTACAAAAGCTTTGATACCAGTCTTTCCGTGCAGCATAAGAAATAGCCTGTCTCTGTTTTGGATGCCCAAATTGGCTTTTGCCGTATTTACTCCCAGAAACATGTGAGCAGTATGCTGAAGGTAGTTAAGCTGTCTGCACCGCAGGGTGGGACGGGGCTGAGGTGGTCAATCTCCACCACAGCGTGCTGCGATGTGTGGACTTGAGGTTGGTTGCTGGCAGTCAGAGGCCTTCATCCATTATGCAGTATAGATGTTCTTGCAGAGATCAGAGGAACAAGCTGACTACATTTTCCTGCCTCGGTTGTTTTGTTTTTGGTTTTTTTTTCTTTTGTTACTCCTCGGAGTTCTGGGATTTATGTCAGAGTCTTTGCAACTGTCTGGTTTTGACAAGGTTTCTTCAAATTTCAGATTCTGTCCCTGAACTGTGAATCTAAATCTACCAGCAGGCTTCCCTGGAACACCTTCCTTTTCCCTTTCTTGGGTTATATGATGAGGATAAGCCACTGAAGATTCCCAGCAGACCTGTATGGTTGCCCTACAAGGGAGTGCAGTCTGACAACCTGGTTTACACTGGGTGGCAACTGCCTTTATTCCCTGTAAGCTTTCCAACTGAGCTCACCATCATCACAGCTAACAGACCTCCTTTGTTAGCCTTGCCTCAGATGCAAGAGGCTTGCTAGTCATCTCCTGGGGTTTTTATCTCAATATGGAAGCACAAAATGTATTTTAAATGGAAAAAGAAGTTTCCAAAGCAGTTGGTAGTCTAACACGAGCGGGGGGGGAGAAAGAGAGAGAGACAATTCCTGTGAACAGCCGTACGGCTTAGACATACAGACAGACGTAGACAGATTTACCACATTGGCACTAATACTTTCAATCTTTTTACAAAAAGAAAATATTGCCAAGATGCTAATGTATACACATGGTAGCAATATGTTCATGAGGAAGTGTAGTTAAGTTAATTACTGGAGCTGGGCTGTATGGACTGTGTGTTACACAGATGGACTGTACAGTACACAGGCACTTTTTAAGTATGCAGATTCCTACTGAAGTGGCACAGCTTAATGACTCACTTGGATTAAAGCTGCTACAACCTATTGTCCTAATAATCCGGGATTTAAGAATGCTGTAATTGTATGTATCGTGCATGAAAGAGCAATTTGTAACTGTGGAAAGTTTACCACTGCTCCTAGCTACTTGGCTTTCTGTTTTCTTTACACTCAAGAGCCAAAGTTTGAATCTCAGTTGTGTTTGTGGTACACAAAGGCCAATTCCTTTCCTTACTCTTACAAACTAGAAGTAACTCTGCCGAAGTTCATGAAAGGGGAGCCAGCCTGGGTCTCCTCAGCAACAAGATACTGCTTGTCAGCAGGGTCTGCTCTGTGTCTTGCGCTGCAGGTTGCCGCACATGAGCCTTGCTTGTTTTTGTTCTGTCATAGAATGATTTGGGATAATAGGCAGACCCCATCTGTTCCCATTTTAGGATGCTTTGCTTTCTTTTTTCAAAATCTGCCCATAAATAAACACACAGAGAAAAATACTGGGGTGCAAAGCACACACTATGAGGTTAGCACAGAAGGTCCTGTCTCATGTCTACCAGCACTGATGTGCTCAGCTATAGCAGCATATATCACACTTGACATCCAACATCAGCTATAAGCGGCTCCTTCAGGCCTAAATTTGAGTGTTACAGGAAAGGGCTGGGTGAATGGAAAATTAACCTTCTTCAGTAACTGCTCCCTTCCTCTCAGGTTAAGTCAAGGCATCTTTGTTCCTTCAACCTTTTGCTGTGCTGGGTTCATACTGAGTCTGTATGGGTTGTGAATGGAATACAGAAGATGTGTGGGATAAGAGGTTGTGTATCTTCTGGTGCACACATGGCTGGGAGAGTAGAGTTGTTTTCACAGCACTGATGGGAAGACACCGTTTCATCCTTATGTTTGGCTGCATTAGGGTGGGGAAGGGACTTTCTGGGTTAAGGGGACAGTCAGCCATAGTGCAGGTGTCATTGAGAAGGGTTTTAGCAAGGCATGGGGACAAGGCACAGCTCAGGAGGATGTATTTGCAGCTGCCTGCATGCCTGTAGCGTATCCTTTACTCCATTGTGAATTCTGCCCTGTGGCATTTCAGGGTTTTCCTTATCCTGAGGTGAAACTGCTTATTCCAAGGAAGCTGCCTGAAACTGATTCTGTTGCAGCCAGACCTCTTGTATCAGATTAGCAGTCCCTGTAAGCACTGTGGAATGGGAGGCTTTGAACCCATCCTGATGTGAGTGATTGTACAGTGGTATTACCTAATTCTTTATAGTATTAAGGTAATTAGGAAACACAAGACTTCACAAAAATAGACAGCTCGTTACACTGAGGGTATCAAAGGCATTTCTTCTCCCATATCAATTTGAACAGTGCTCTTGGCTACTACATTACACTAATCAGCTTAGCTAAATTTGTTTTGCATGTCTGATGTTAATGAATGACTGGTTGGTGTTCTTTTGGGTTGAAATCCACGGCATCTTCATAAAGGAGGGAAGTTAGCAATCTGCCTCCAGAACTTGCAAGGTAGGAGAGGAGCAAGGAGTTGAAATCCATGCTCACAGTGTGGGGCTGCAGGAGAACACCCCGGCAAATGTCACTCTGGCTACTGCAAGAGCTGCAAGTCTATTGCATCCAGGAGTGAAGAGCTTTGGGATTCACACAAATATAGATGATGGCATCATTAAACCTTTGAAATGATTCCTTTCTGGTCTGGACAAACACTGGAGATATAATGGTTGTGTTATGGTGCCTACGTAAGTGTGCTGATTGTTCCTCTCCCCTTTCCCTCTGCTCCAGAGTGGGTCCTTACTATGTGGGGCTTTTGCTCCTGTAACTTCTGGGCCTTTTCCAAATGTGGTAAAATGAAGAAATAATGGATAAGTGAAGCCTCTGGTTAGAAACACACTTTAGCTGGATTGAGGCAGTTCACACGAGATGGAATTGTAGGCAGGCCTTTTTCAGATGCTTTTCTAGTTGATCCAATTTATAATCTGTCCCTGCAAACATGCCATTTCTAATAGGTTCCATATGCCTCTAAGTCTTCCTGTTATTTCCTGCTTTAAGGATTGCTCTGTTCAGCAAGAAGCCTGCCACTCTGCATCTTGTCTAAGTGTTGTTTTTTTAAAAAACCCAAACAGGAACTGGAAGAGGGCCTAGGATTGGATGCCACGTTTACAGTCATTCTTCACAACTAACCTCGACCTCTGTTCTGATGCCGCTAATGGCAACACAAGGAGTCCAAGACACATATGCTAATGCAAACAAGGGAGTTTGAGGTGTTTTGGCAGGGAAAAGTGGCATAGAAATAGAGACAGTATGAGAGACTTGAGATGTCCACTTGCTGGTGCTACTATAATGCTTATAGTTTTCCACATCCATAATTAAATTTTAATTTTTTTCATACCACAGAGTCTCTAAACTGCTGCCATGCTGAATTATTTCATCCTGGTTCCAGAGAATGGTTCTGTAAATACTCCTCTTGGCCAGTTTTTATGGTTTATGGGTATGGAAAGGCTTTGAAAGCTCATTACTACTTTACTGCCCACACATTTCTCCATCTATTCCCTATTTTGCTCCTATCTTCTCCTCCCTACATTAATCCTCCATTAACATCATAAGGCACTGATGAAGGATGCCAAGGTCACTCCAGTGCCAGTGAGCTTTTGCAGCTATGGACAGTCACATCTTAACGCTAAGTATGCCAGTTTTGGTTTTCCTCAACAGGAGATTACCAGGAAAAAAATTGCTGTCAGCTGAGGTCCTGAATCCCTATTATTTTGCTGCTGAAATGAGGGAATTCTACAAAGCCAGAACCCCTGGCCAAGACTAAAGTCCTGTCCCTTCTGTGCAACTTTGTGTCTGACCAAAGAGGGTTCCCTAGGTAATAATGTTCTAAATTCCAAATTAATGCAATTAGTGTTTTATGTAGCTTGAGAAGATGGAAGAAGTGGAGAGCTGAACTGCCTATGGCAATGTCTTCCCATCTCATGTGACGTCTTCCTCAGTTCTCTCACTTGATGCTGTTTAAAAGAAATAACTCTGCTTAGGGCACCTACAAAGGCTTATGATGGGAAAAATCAGTATGTTGACATATGAATTACTATTTTTAATTTGTATTAGACTAGCTGCTACAGCTTGTAAAGTGCTACGCTAGGCATTTTACAAACAAATTGCAAGAGGGAGTCCCTGCCAACATAGAATTTATGATCCAGACAGACAAGATAGACGAAACGCTAGAGAAGGCAAATGTCACCTTCACTTTGCATCTGTGAAAATTGAAGCCCTGAGAGAGAGTTTCTTCAAGGTCATAGGCAGCCTCAGCGAGAGCTGTGTGGATTGCATCCCCAGCTCCCAACTCCTGGGATAATACCTAATTCATTAGACAAGCATCTCTTGTAAAATACTCCGTAAGTTTCTCAAATTGCCCAGAGAAAGTGGAAGTTTGAATGGGAGTTGAATTTTTTTAAGCAACTTTCAAACTCAGAGCAAGACACCCATTAAGGAGCCATTAAAAAAAAATCATGTTAGTCTCCTGAGGAAGATAGCTTTTAATTAACATAGAGCAATCTTGATTGATTTCAGTGGGCACAGCTCTTTTTTGTATTTGAAGTTTGTATGTTCTGAAATGACAAAGTTGTACAAACTTAGTACTGTCTAAAGCTGGGTGGACTTGCTCTCTGTGAAAGTACAATGTCTAGCAGCTGGGACATTAATGAGAAATAGAAGAAATACAATTTTGTTCTTTTAAAGCAAGAATCCTCTCCCCTGCAAACGCAAGAATATTAGCACGAGATGTGATTCGTTTTGGCTGAAACATGACAAACGGGAATCTAAGCTTCCATGAGCTGCCTGTGAAAGTACTCATCCCCAGGCATGTAGAATATGAGCCTGTCAGTATTCTTTGACTGACTTGTATTCAAAAGGGAAAAGTAAAATCACTTAATTCTATATTTTGCCATGTTAACAGCAGCTAGCTCATACAGACCACAGAATTATCCATCTGCTGTGAATTAGGTGGGAGGGGAACAATTCTTTTAAAAGGTCCCCAGAGATTCATATTTATAAATTCTACCTAATAGATACTTAATATCAACAAGAATATGTCAGTGTCAACAAATGACAAATTAGAACTGGAATATCATGTGTTAAAACTTGCATAGCCATCACTGACTAATGAGGACTGACCTTTGCAGCAATATATACAGTCAGTTTATTAAAGCAGGGACAGAGCAATCTCTAGGCCTTTGGTCAATCTAGGTTGCTTGGGGCTGAGGAATTTCCATTTAAAATATCTCTTCAGGTGATAAAGACTGATTCAATAGAGATCAGCTAATAAAGAAAGTGCTGGAAGCTACTATTAAATTCTAGCTTCTGTCAGCTTAACAGCAAAAACTTTTAATGAGGAAACCATTAAAGTTGACCTAATGAATCAGAAATGCTTTTCCTTGCTGGCTAATTATAGAGTGCCTAGAATATCTTCCGACATATGTAATTTAGAAAATACAGATCTATTGAGTCCCCCTGCTCTTGAAGGAAACCTGTTGCATAGCAGAAAACTGGAAAATACTGTCCTAGAAGGATGCAGGGTTACCTGAATTCACTGAGGAAATCTCTGGGGTCAGGTGGGCTGGGTGTAGAGGACATGCAAATGGATTAAATTAGTGGTTGATCTGTAAAAACATTGTCTAAAGCACTATGGTTGTGGAGGAACACAGTAGGACACATGATGGATAAGAATGATTGCTACATCCATCTGGTCTGTAAAAGAGCATTATGATAATGTCCCTGCCAGTAAAATAGAAAATACATCAAGATATTCTGTTTACAATGACAACGTGAAGTGAGACATCAAAGGATGTCACTGGAGATGATGTTTGCTGTTCGCTTGAAGATTTTCTTCTGGCAGGAACATTTTTTTTTTTTTTGTGACCTAGGGAAAGTTCGTAAGTATTAAAATAACACTGAGAAATCCAAGCCTGGATCAGATTGGGCACTTAAGAACCCAATAATGTTGCCACTTCTCAGATTGTTTTCCAGAAAATCTCAATTTCTAAATAGGTAGTATAAATAAAAGAAGGTAATTATTCCTGTTTGGCAGAAATGAAGCACAGAGAAATGAGATCATTTATCAAAGGTTGCAAAGGAAATTTGCATTGGAGATAGGAACAGAACTCAGTTTTCATAAGTCTTAATTTGGAAATTGAACTGCAGCCCCAGCCTGCATGTGGTGGGTGATTTATGATTATTGTAATCTATTTCCATTGTCATACGAAACTTTCTGCATTACTAGGTCCAGTCTGAGTTTTTTCCCTCCAATTCCTAGTTACAGAGCTCTGATATATGCATGACATATTACAGAGTGTTCAAAGTCTCAAAGAACTCTGACAGACAAATGTAAGGTGTTTGGTTTTTCTTGTGATGTGTTAAAATGTGGCACACAGTAACAATCACAACCAAGTTTATGGAAGTTGGCAGTTTAAAAGAAAACCCAAAAGTGCAGCATACTCTAAATAAAGAGCCCTGTGTCTGTTTAAGGCTTAAGATTGGTGAGTTCTTTAGAGTAACTACATCCTCTGTAGGAGTGGTACTACACCATTGACTGTTGACTGTATTGGCTTCCCTAGGGACCAGCTGGTTTCCAGACAATGAGTATTTGTAGGTCTTTAGCTAGGTCTTGGTCGTCTTTGCAGAGCTGGCATTTGTAAACCAGGTACTCCTTCATATACCCAGCCTGCAAACACTTGGACGTACTGCTGTTGGTGCTAAACTGCAGTTAGGGAGCTGATGAAACTCATTAAGACTAGACCTTTTTAAAAGATGCACTTAATGCCAGCAGCTCTGCAGCTTCTCTCATGGTCCAGCAGATGCTTAGATCCTAGCAACTCCAGCTGATGTTATTTGTTGATATCTGTGGCTGCCAGACTAGGGGGACAGACTTCTCTACTGTGCTGGATGCACATGAAATATGGCCCTGGATGCCAGGAGGGGTGGGAAGTGGAGTTGACTGTCTTGCATCCTGTATGGGAGACTTGACCGGTCAGGCTCCAAGTCAGCCTTCTGGACACCCCCTTGGCAAGTACAGTTGATTGAAAGCATGATGGAGGGTGAAGAAGTTCCATTTTTATATTAAGGTAGGAGCCAGTGCTGAGTGACTAAGGGGGCAGTGCTGTGTCTTTTACTCCAGCGATTTGCCATTACAGTGCTAAAGATCCAGCTGTTCTTAATTTCTTAATATTTTCTTCATGCTTGCAAGCACCATGTATCCAATAAAAATAAATGCCCTTTATCCTCCTTTCTTAAGAATTCAAGTGATTCAAAGTTGGGACACTTTTCCTTTGTTCTCTGCATTTTGAACCTTGAGGATTAGATGTGCTCTGAGCTTCTTTGTTAGAAATTTTCTTTTCTAATTGCATGATTCTCTATTATTAGCTCTGGATGTCACAAGGATTCATGGCAGTTTCTCAGATTTTTTTCATATGGGGTTCCACTCTGAGGCAAATCTACAAATCTTCGAAGCAACTTCTGTCTAGTCTTTCTGTGTGTTAGAATTTCAAGTGAATACATAATACATAGAACTATTAAGAAGATTTATGGTTCTGTGTATTTAACATTCCAGAATTTTGCACTGGGCCTTCTGGTACTGTTTATTTACTTAGGGTTGGTTTTAGGCTATAGGCATTAATAATTTTATGACTGAGTGTTCCTAACAGATGGTTTTACGGGCTGTGACAGCCACCAAAGAGCAGTGCCAGGGAGCAAAATGAAACCATATATAATACAAACAGTTGTGTGAGGGCTTGCTGTAGGTCACAGAAATATCTCATTTATTCAGAATCTTTCTTCAAAGGAGGGTTAGAAACACCAGCTAAGAATGCATCCAGGGGGACTTCCTCTGGATGATATTAGTGGTACATTATTGTGATTTGGAGAAGCGCGTAATTGGTACCAGTGAAAAGGCCCCTCCTTCGTCTCCCTCCTCCTTTTTTTGAGTGTCTCAATAGAAAGGCCTATAGATTCATGACTTGTTGTAAGTTAGTGTGTGTGTTTGAGGACAGTATATGGTCTGTTATCACTGAAAACAGAGTAACTTCTTGACTTCTGGGGGATTGTGAGAAGAGGAATGGAGCATGTGTGATAGAATTTCATCTGACCTATTTGTTGTGCAAGTCAATGGGGAGAGTGGTACCAGTCTGTTCTGCTGTGCCCTGTAAATCTGCAGTCTGTGCATTGTGGTACCTGGTAGGTATTTTTTCCTTGGGTCTGTTCTTTGTTAATACTCTTCCAGATCCATGGAAGGAATCCAAGTCTGTAGGCCAGTGAATGCTGTGTGAGACATGGATTCACCAACCTCTTTTGATAATTGTTTTAAAAGAAAGCTTATGCCTGTTGACATAAAAGAAGTTTATGTACATCAGCATGAAAGAAGCACATTATAGGCTTGTAATCTAGAAGGCCATTTGGGCATATGCCCAACTTTTCTGGTGGAACTCAAAAGTCTTGTGACTCATTGGCAGCTTCTGATACTCCGCATCAGGGACTTATCACTGATCCCACAGAAGTAGTGCCAAGGCTTACCTTATCTTGATGAGACTGCATTACATTCAGTGCATCTCAATAACTTACAGAAATTACAGATAGCTCTCACATAAATGGAGATGTAACAACTTGTAGAGTGATTAGGGGATCTCAGACTATAGCCCACCATCTTAATTACTGCACAGATGGCACGAGGCAGGAAAAAAACCCCATTGGGTGTCCTAGATAACTTTACTCACTTAGTAATCTTGGTAGGAATTTATTATCTGTTTGTGCTTCTCAAAATACCACAGGCAAAGAGAGAGGAAGAGAAGGAAAGCAAACAAAGAAAGTGCTGTGTGATTTCTTAAGGTTTTACTTTGCTGAGCTCTTCTATAAGCAATACAATGATAATGACTTGTGGTAAAGATGTAGCATGTTGATGACTTGCAGCATGATTATTTTAAAAAAATTAGCCTATTATGTCAATCTTTTAGGCACAAAGAATTCTTGTACTAAAACTGGGGGTAATCTTTATAGTTTTCCAATTGTACAGCCTTTGAAAAAAAAATCATTATTCTTTTTTAATAATTTGGAACCAAAGAAGCTTCAATTCACTAAGTAGTTCTTATAGACCGGAGCACCTGTGTAAGTTCACTGTAAGTGAGCAGGACTTTAACCTCCTCTACTTTTATAGATATGGAAAGACGAGGGGGATAGAGAAGTCTGACCATGTAGTTTAAAATGCTCTATGTTTAAATTAACTTGACTTGTGCTTATGCTGTATGAAAAAATACTTGAGGAATAAAGCGAAATTTTTTTTAAGTGGTGTAAAATAAATCTGAGTACTGAGATAAATCTTAGTAGTAGATGTCAATATGTATAGGAATGTACAAGTAAGAAAATTCTCAATAATCTACCATCAATGCAGGGGCTAAATTTAGCTTTTCATACTTCACTGTAAGACATACTGTCATCAGGGTCCGGCAGTTCTTCCTTTATCTAGTGTCTTGACCTCTTCTGAGCCATTATATCTTTTCCCTGCAGTAGCCTGATTTAAAAATGTCAGTCATTATGAATTAGGTTCAAAAAAATGTTCCTGGATGGCAGCTCTTCAGTGCTAGCTCTGAAATGTTAAGTGATGATTACGTCAGGGGACTAGAAGCTGATTTCTATGCAGATGTCAGCAGGAGCCCAATCTTAGCCTTATGGCAGGATTTGAAAGGCTGGTACACTTTATTGTATGCTTTTATGCTTGCCCAGGACCAGAAGAATTATTAGCAGTTTTGTTTTGTCTATATAAATCACACCGTGCCCAGATGTAGTACTAGTGAAACAAATCCTCAAAATACTTGTTTGGAGATCATGGATGCAGCAAGTGTAAGGAGACTCTGGTGATGATGGGTAGGCATGTGCAAACTTTCCATGTGTAAAGTAATTTTTGTGGTGGGAGTGTTACTGATCCCTTAAAATGGCAAGGGAAGCCCATTAATGACAATGCTATGGAGCAGTTTGTCCTAAACACCGTTCTCTGAGTGTTCTGGTAACAATGACGTGATCTTTGTGCAAAGAGGGGTACTGCACAGTTTGTTACCAAAAGATTCACTGCAAGAAGTGGACAGTCCTCTGTCTTTCCCTTAATGTCAGATGAGCTGATGGGAAGACACCAGTTTCAGGTTTGCAATTTGCTGTTGCTAATGCTTAAGTCTTTCTACCTGGTGCCCGCCGAACTTTGGGATGTCTTAAAGATGGCCAGCTATTCCTTGAGAGGTTTCAGTTTGCCCTGAAGGCAAGCCATGGAAGTAGTAAGTTCTTAGTTGCTTTCCTTAAGTTTTCATTGCTCTTCAGGGAAAACTTTTAGCATTTATAAATAAGCTCCTTGCTAATTTATAGATACTAATTTATGGTTTAATGTTACTTGTTTTTAAATCAGCTCTGTGTTTTTCTTTTGATAGCAGGTGATAAGTTGCCAAAGAAAGAACATTAAGCAATTGTGATGTGTCAGCTCTTGTAGATTTTCCTATCCAATAATGCAGTGATCATTTGGGATAAAAGATAATAGGACTGCTTTCTCTGGGGGTCATTTCCACACTGCCTATTATTTCTGCAGATTCTGATGGACTCTGTCTGGATCTACATATTGTTTAGCCTCCTTCCCTCCACCCTGTCTCTAATCCACATCTAGCAAGGGCCTTTTCCAGCAGTTTTTTGTGGTAAGTAACTTGCTGCATGCTGTGGGTGTTGGATTATTGGATTATAAGGTTCTGTTTGCCTCCTCCCTAGCCCGGGTATCTAGAAGTCACTTTTATCTTTTTTTCAACCTGCTGCTGTGTGGTCCTTTTGAATAACTTTATGTATGAATTAAAAAGGGAGGGAGGGAGAGGGGATGCTTACAAGAAGGAAATGTTTTGCTGACATTTGGAGGATGACTGTAAACATGAATAGTAGAGCTATGTGTACACCTTTCTAGTACAAACAGCTCAACTTGCTTTATGACAGTCAGCATGAATATAAAATATTCATACCCTGTTCAAGTATGCAATGATGAACTCAAAGAACATCACTTTCATGAGCTTGTCAGCGTATTATTCATACTCTGTACAGTTGGTATCTTTAGACAGTATGTTTAATGTGCACATTATATACTCAGAATATAACTTATTTACACTTAATTTTTCTGAGACTTGTGTCAAAAATGGTGCTGATCCTCACCTTGTATGCTGTGCAGGAGAATTAAAAAGTCCAGCCCTCTTCTTTGGGATATTTACCTCTAGATTTAGATTAAGTGGTGGGTTTTCAGATTTTTTTGGTTTGGTTTGGTTTTTTGTTGTGTGTTTTTTGTTTTGTTTTGTTTTGTTTTTTTTAAGTTTCTTCCTGCTAAGATGGTTCCAGTGACATTAATGTAAACGTATAATGAGGTGGCAAAGTTGTGATGTTATGGATGTTACTGGTATTGTTTATTGCTCATTTCCATGTTCACAAAATTACTGGGGATTTTTCATGTGGAAAGCAGCCCAGAATCTGAGCTAGAATAAAGCTGCACAGTCTCAGTGACCAGTTTTTTTTTATCTAAAAACTTCTGTTTAGCCACTTGTGGCAAGAAAACCAATGTTTATCCAGTTTAACTATAGAAATGAGGTGTGGGAAATCACCCTGTGAACATAAATGTGTGTTCCCAAACTCTCTAATAGGTATTTGAATCTTTTGTATAGTTTCAACAAAGTAATAGGGAGCTGGCAAATACTGAATTTTTATGAAAATCAAGTATAGTTTTCAACTTCTGAAATCATTGGTTTGTCCTTCAGCAAGAGGTGGTAAATCATTGGCTCAGTCAGTCCCTAATTGTTGGTGTTCAGCTGACCACTTGAGAGGCACACAGTGCTCAGACTCCTGATCAGGGAGTATGTGTGAGTTTGGGGCAGACTGCAGCTCAAAGCATCTCTTGCCTAAGCGAGAATTTAAAGAAAAATAAGTGCTGAGTAAGTGCTTCTGGTGCTAAAACGGAACTGATGGGAGTCTCATACTGTTAGTTTTTTAAAGTTAATTGTACTAAGGTAACTAAATCAGTCGTGAGGAACAAAAAGCTTGAAAATAAAGCATCGTTCATTCAGTGCTCATGGGACGGTTATTTTCACCCTTTTTTCCTTTTGCCACATCCTGACGTTATCTTGCAATGACTTCTTGTATTGCGGTCAGGAATGAGTGTAATCCTCAGCAGTCTGATGGAGGTTAAATCAAATGCAGACCCCACACCGATTTCTAAGATGCTGTGATTCCTTCACTTGTCTGTCAGTATGTTTGCACAAGGCTTCACTCATTGGGTCTCTGATTTTTGACTCAGGCTTGTGCAAGTATAATTAATGCACGTTATTTTTCACTACTGTCATGTGGAAAATAATTTCAAAGAGGAGTATTTAAAGTTAGTTCCTCTGTCTAAATAGATATAATTACAAAGAATTGCTTCACTTTCATGGACAATCAGTGCCCTTGTGTTCTAGTGGTGTAAGAGTTATAAAAACACAGTACTTCTTAGAGGTTGAAGTATGGACTTTTTTTCTGAGCTGAGATTCCTTCACAATGGGAATCAAATTTTATTAATGATTTTTTTCTTCAAATACTTACTATTTTAATGCCCAGTTGGTTTTGCATAGTAAGGACATAGAAATAATGTTTTTCACTATTTTCCAAGATATATTTTTATGCATTTTCATTCTTTAATAATCTTTATTCAATGTTAAATCCTCTTTGCAGTTTGGATAAAACAATAAACAATATTTATTAATGATCTTTCACATAAGAACTGGAATAAGATATTACCATGATAAAGAAATTGTAAAGTGCAACCGTGCAATTTAAAGTGCTGTCTTGCAGTACCTCAAATCAATCTTCTGTGTAAGGCAACTAAAAAATAATAATTAGTACAAAGCGCAAATTGATTAATTTGTTTTGGCTGTTAGATGAAAACATTGTGTGGAAAAACTGAATGCCAAAGCAATCTTATCCCCTCAAAAAAAAACCCCTGATACATCAAATGGCTCTGAAACTGGGTTAGTCATTTGCTAGTGACATATCACAACTTCATGGCTGTATTCCTGAACACTGGAAAAGTGCAAGGTCTGGTCTTCAAGGCATCTGGATAATGAAAAAGGAACCTATCTACATTTATGTAACAAGGGTTAGTAACTTCTGACTCACAGAGGTTGCTAAGTGTAGATACTGCAGTGAGAATGCTAAAGAGAAAAGATTTAGGGATGGTCCTGGAATTAAATGTATACTTGACATCATTATTTCAGGAAGGATGACAGTACTGACCATAGATTCAAAGGCAAGTGATCAAGAAAGTGGAAATGATATCTGCATTGAAGGCAGGTGAAGGGCTTCATATTCATATACTCAAGTCTGAGGACTCAAATAATCTCCACCTCAGCCTTTGGAATAGATAGCTTCATAAATTGGGAATTTTGACAGCAAATGTTTCTGTTGAAGCCATCTAACCGTGAGTAGATAAATACCAAATCTGATACATATACAGAAGAAAGGGTGGCAGATTATACTATACTACAAGTTGAAGGCAAAAATACTTGAATACCTGAAGGTAAACAGGAAATATCATAAAATCTATCATGGGTTTACCAAAGACAGATTTTTATCAGACTAATATAATGATGTTTCTTGACTAAACAGACAGTTTCTAGATAAAGAAAACACAGTATTGTTTACTGTAACATTCAACATACAATGCCATGTGGGGACATGGTGAAGAAAATTACTTTGAGATTAAAAACAGGCGCAAAATATGTAAACTCAGTTTGGAACAGCTGCTGGGAAGGGCCCCTAGGTTGTCCAAGGGGGATGAAGCATTTTTTTCACTGAAGGAGTGTTGATCCCAGGAATCTGGGTTAGTAGGTCTGTAATCAAAATATTGTGGTTCTAGGTCAGACTGCTGAATGGAGTAACAAGGGGAAGGAAAACTTCTTATCCTTTTATAACAGAGGAGAATGAGATTATTTCCTTGTTTATAAACTATTTTCCCACAGTGTAGTTATACTCTCCTGCTTGCAGATAGGAAGAGGCTGAGGGTATGTTCCAGAGCTCTTGCTCAGTAACACAAGCAGCTTCATAAGGCATTTCTCTTGGATTGTGAGAGAACTTGCTGGGCACCAGGAAGAACCTGAGATCTGCACGAACCCTGCGTGGATGTATTTGATGGCTGTAATCTTCTGTCGAGTAATGTAAAATGTCTTATTTTTGCAAAACTTTCATCTGGATAGTTTATTGAGTCTAGACTAGCTCACTAGAGAAGTGAAAAAAGCTTTCAAACAAATAACAAACATAGAGGGATTTTCATGAACAAAGTGGCCACCTTAGGCCTGGGAAGGTCTACATTTCTTTTTCTCTCTTGGCATGAAATATTTTTAAAATAACAAAACAACAGCACTTTAAATATTGCTTCTCATTGCATGAAGCTACACTTGGAAAAAAACTAATATTGTGTTTAGTTTGTTCAGCACTTTCTTTTTAAAATGAGGCTATAAATATTAAATGGTGGTATGTTTAGCTTAATACTTTTACCTTCTATTAGTACAGTATTGTATACTGCAGTGAATGATAATAATGATATTTCATACCTTCATACTCTTGATGGATACTTTTATTGTTTTGTTTTTTATTGGTTTGCTGTTTGGTTTTTTTTTGTTTATTTGTTTATCTTTTAAGAACTGTCTATTCCAGTGAAATTTTCTTTATGATCTGGAAGAAAATTCAGCAAAAGTTGGTCAAATCACTTCAAATGAATATTGCAGTTGATAGCAACTGAATCACCCTTCTTTACTCACCTGGACCACATCTGTGTAGACCACCATTTAAGTAAACTTGAAAGATGGTAGAAGCTTCAGTATTAGCTTCATGTCACTAAAGCAAAGCTGGGGAGTTGTTATACAATACAGATCTCTGTCCAGGTCCAGTCGGATGTATGACAGGTGTGACATATTCTCTATCTGAGCCTGTTTATCAATGATTGAAATATGAGAGTATACATGTTATTGATGCTATTCTTTATATGGTTTACTCTAATTTACTTTAAAAGGAGGAAATCTTATTTTTCCTCATAGTCTGTGATATATCTCTACAAATGAGATCCTTGACATACGCTGAAATTTGTAGCATTCTCTCAATCAGATGGGGATGTTAGAATTATGATAAATCTGTGAGGTGTTACTGTAATTTTGATTTCTGGCTTACGTTGCCTGTGAGTAGGAAAAATGTACAGGCAATCCTAAATGAGATAAAAATCTGATTACAAGTGACTTCCTTTATTTTATTTTCATATACTAATTTCTCTATTCCTCCTACTTCTTTTGTCCTTGTGTGTCAGAGTAATGGCATTGCTGTCCCTGCAGTACTGCCCTTCCATCACTGGTTATTGTTACTGTGCTGCACTGCTTCACCCACTAAAGAAGACCATTCCCACTTGCCCTTCAAGGGCTGAATTAGGAACAGGGTAAACAGGTTTTGTCGTTTGCTGCCAGATTTGCTTTTATGGTTCCAAATTTTTCTGCATCGGGTTATTAACCACAAATGCCAGCCTTTTGAGAGCTTCCTGTAATCCATTTCGCAGCGGTTTTATGCTTTGTGTCAAACCCACTTCCCTTCCCCCTTCCCTGAGAGTGTTTATTGCCTTCCTCTCTCTTTCTGAGGCCTTGGGGAATCACAGAAGTGGAGTGTATATGGCATACACTTGCCACTGGTGTTTTGGGTGTGTGGGGCTGCTGATGGAGGGGTTGCTCCTCCTTGCTGGAAGTCAGTGGTGTATTCTCCACCTGGGAACATGCCATGGGAGCTCAACAGTCTTCTCCTAGCGCCGTGCACCATCAAATCTCACAAAGGTTCAGCAGGAGAGCAGTTGGACTGAAGTAGCTATGGGAGGTAGTAGTTCCACAGCAACTTATGAGGTTATATTTGTTTTTATCCTGGCTCTTACACATCTCTTTCCTTTGTGCTCTGTCACTAAACCCAGTTCTGAGATCACAAGTTTTGATCCAAAGAGATAAAATCATGAAAGTTAGCCTTGAAGAGAGAGTGGCACAGAAAGTAACTTATCCTCATTTTCTTTCTGGTAGTGATAAGGGTTTAAAAAAAAACAAAAAAAATTCTTTTTACCTCAGAAATACTACTTGTGCCATTAGCAAGCTACTGAGAGGATAAAATCCTGGATTCAAGGGAGTTAAAGCTGAATTCATAAAAGAGAATTCTGGCTAAAAAGCTCAGGGTTTCATCATTATCTTAAAAATGGGAAAAGCAGGAATGCTTCCCTCCTCAGCCAGCTCTTCACTAGAGAAAGGCTCCTCAGTGATTAACTCAATGTCTTTGTGAGGCTGCTCTTAACTGTGTCACCAGCTTTTGTGGCACCTTGGGCAAGACATGCAAGAATAGTGGGAATACATTGTCTGGTATGACCTAAGGGTCTTATGTTCCTCTACCACATTACAAGAGCTGCGTCCTGATGTGGTGTGCCTCAGTTTTGGTAAGATAAAGCTCTCACTGCATATCCAGCAGGTCTTTCGTGGAACATCAAACTTCATGTTTGGACAAAATCTGAAAATTCTTTGAGTTTCCTTGTATTAAAACCATTAGCACATTTTCTATCAGTCAAAAAGTGCGTATAGTTGCAATATATATAGCTTCCTTATACACTCTTTAGAAAGAATTTTTCCTCCACTTAATCGTTAGTGTTCCAAGCTAATTAAATTATGAAGTAGCTTCAGTCATCCTTGTAATATACTTTGGGTTTCAAGAATGGATTCACCTTTTTTTGTGAGAAAATTTGTGCTTCAGAAGTGTGGAAGGAACCCACAACTGGCATTTGATTGCTCAGAAATGACTTTTTTAATTGAAGACAACCTCTGTGCAGGAGCTGAGGCTTGGCTCTGCACCTTAGCTCCATCCAAGAAGAATGGAGCAAAGAAACCGTGCAGGAGGACTCTCTGGGCTCTCAAGAGCCTTGGAGGGATGTTAGCCTGAACTGCATCCCCCATCTCAAGGAGGTACAGTAAAGCTTTCCACTTGAAGTCTGAGAAGCAGAGGCACAAGATCCCGTGTCCTTAATTTCTGTGCTCTGAGACTGTCACACAGTGAAATGCTTTGTATTCAGAGGTAAAGAGCACATTTCCTATGACCAGAACACATAAAGCTTTCTCTGTATTGTGCTAATAAAACAATTCTTAATGCTTTTGCTTAAGAAGTAGATCTCCCTTGTACCTGCAGTACCTGCAAAATCCAGGTCACTCAGGGAGATATGTCAGCCCTAAGTCCCACAGAGATGGACAGACAGGTCTTTCTGAAGTGTTCCCTCAAAATGAAATAAAAAAGGACAATACAGCATTGAAAACCTCCTACAGTTTCAGAAAATAGATACCCATATTCTATTTGGTAAAATACTACAGATAAGCATTACAAAGTATAGCAAAGCCAACCTAATTATATTACCTTCCAATTCTAGTCTGATCTATTTCACTAATATTGATTTCACTTTGTATCCCATTTGAGCTTACAATGGCTACTAAATTAAGCCAATGTACTTAATTTTGATGTCTATCTGTGCAGAGAAAAAAGAATATAGGTCTGGTGGAGATCATTACAGGGAACAAATCCTCCTGTAGATTTTTCTTGTGCTGTGGTGTAGCATTAGTCAACCAATGCATGTGTCTATGCAATTTAGGAAAAGAAAAATCAGAGATGATTCACAATTAAAAAACCAAAAAGCTTGAAATAGGCTATTGAAAAGCTCATTAATTTTACAGCAACATCCATATATTGATTTCACTCACTGTAGGTAGAATTTTGATAAAGATGGCATTTTGAAATTGGTCAGAAATTACACTCTTCATTTCTTAAGATTATCTATTACTATTATTTCTTTAACCAACACCCTGTACATGGGTATAATCCATACACATCTTTTGTAATTTGTTTAATGATCTTGTCTCCTGGCAGCAGTGTTCACTATGTCCTAAGTGGAACAAAATAATGAGAAGTCGATCTGGTAGACAGATGAAAAAAAATCATATGTTTTGTAGGTATTTGGAACATTAAAAAGGAGCTGAATTTGCTGAAACAGAAAAAAACCTTACAGCTACCATGTGAACTTGGAAGATTAAATATCATTGAATTGGGAATCTTTTAGAATTAGAAATAGACAAAGAAGACTTTGAAGAGTAAATTCACTGAGAAAGCTGTCTGGCAGCTTGAACTCAGGACAAATCTAAACATATTTTTTCATGTGCAAGAAAAAAAAAGGAGGAGAATAACAATAGTTGGTTTCAACACTTTGACAAGAAATGCTTTGGTTCTGTTTTGAATGTGTGATTGCATAGGCTTCTTCAGGGCTAGTAAGTCAATATAGGGCTATATAAATTCTTTTGAATTAAATCAAGAGGGAAAAGAAAAGCTTTAGGTCACCTTGAAGCATTGGGGTTTTTTCCTTTAAGTTCTTATGCTGAGCAAAAATCCATTATTCACACAGTGGCAGTGAGACTTTCAGCTGATTGGATATTTATGGGTAACAAGACTATCCAGTGTTTTAACCCTCAGGCTCCAGGACACCTTCTGTAACTTCTAGCAACGGAGCAGTAAAAGGTAGTTACTCCTGGGAAGGGAGTACGTGATTTCTGACATCAAAGATTTGAATCATGGTGTGAAGTGGAGACTAGATTTTGTACAACAAAGCAGTGGCAGCAGATCCCTCACACAATTCTAGTTTTCGTGGGAATGTTAGGCTCTGGTCTAGATCCCTAAGCATGACTTTGGTGCAGCTAAGCTGTGGGGGGTGGTAGTGAAGGAAGGATGCTAACAGGCACAAAGTGCACCCCCTTAGTAAGCACTATATAGGCATTATTTGTCATCTGAAAACACGGAGGTGTAGCACCTTTTACTTATGGAGACCCAGGTCTATTAGTGCAGGGATGATCTGAAAGGAAAGTAAAAGAATCCACTGCAATGGTTATAATCTGCATATTCATGAAACTTAATTAACTAGTTACAGTGCAACTAGAGAATATACACAGGCCATTTTTTTATTGTGTGAAAGGAGTAAGTGGCAACACCCCAAGGCTTCATATTTCACACTCATATTTATATAATGTAATAAAATGTTTTATGTTGTAATACAAGTGGATGACTAATTGATATGGACGTGCGAGGGGTGAGCAGACAACCTAGAGACCACCCAGAGTTGTTTGAGTTTTGCCTTGACAGCTATAGCTATGACTAATTAGGGGTTACTGTCAAATGCTCAGCTTTGGTAACATAGGTGGAGCTGTGAACATCTGTATACATACCGTATACATGTTACAACCTCAGTCCTAGAGATTTAATCCTAGCATCTTTTTTTTTTTTTTTTCATTTTATGACAGATAAGAAACACTTTGGATGCCATTGTCCTCATTATAGATTGAGTTTGCTCTTCAGTCTTGATGTATTTTATTCTCCACCTTATATTTCACAGGCTGTGCATATGCAACTTTTTTGATAGGGACCTTATCCTTTTGTGTTAATTTGATATCTGACATTCAAAGAATGACCCTACTGCAACAAAGATGATGATTGCTTTTTACCAATTAAAATATACCCTGACATGGAGTATTAGGCCAGCTATTTATGTTAGCATTTTAAAAGTATGTCAGTCAATGCAAATTGTATGACTGGAAGAGGCAGGAGTTGAATAAACTGGTGTGTGAATTCAGGCAATTAATTTTCAATTTTTCAGAGAGAAAATAGGCAGGGAGTCTTTGATCTTTGTCATTTTCCAAGAGGGAGGCCCCAAGCAGCGTGCACTCATTTATTTTACGGTATCCTAACCCTCTGAAAGTGTTAACTTTTGCAAATTAAAAAATGCACCTGTATTTCCTTAAAAATCTCTCAACTATTTACTTCCTCTGCTCATTGAGTTCTATAATTTCCTAATTTCACAATGCCTGTCCTTCTCTGTGAATCCTCCTCCTTATCCCACAATTGCCCTGGGTTCTTTGCAACTCGTCAGCGTTGGGCTCCGACGTGTCCTGCCTTCCCTCTGCGCAGTTGTTGCTCGGGATGTTGAGCAGTACGTCAGGTGATGAATATGTAAGATGAGACACCCAGCCTCGCTGTCTGGAGCTGTCAGCTTTCTGCCTGACAGACTTCCTATGTGGTGGTCTCGAGCTAATTTAGGCCAGTCAAGGATTACCATTTCTGCTCACCCCAACAAGTGAGTCGAGGCTGTTACTTAGGAATTTCTGAGCATGGTGATTATATTTGGAGAGGAGCAAGTGCCTCTGCATTCCTGCCCTTTCTTATCATTACCATGACAGATAGAGATAGACACACACAATATGTTGTCCTAGAATTCATGCTGTTCCAAAGTCTCTCATGTCACTTTGAAACCCAAATCCTTCACATGACATCTGGTATAAACACTTCAAATTGTTGAGAGATGGCAGAGACCAAAAGACATTTATTATAATTTTTGTGGGTTTACTGAAGAGGGCAAAGCTTGATATCTAAGTTTTCATGTGAACCATTGCTCTTGGTTTCTTGTTCTCAAATGCCTTATTGTAGTCAGTAGGAGAGACTTTTAGCTGGAAGCACTAGGAAAGCCCTTATTACATTTTTTTCTTAAATGCTTAGTCACAAGAGCAAGATGCAAACACAGAAGAAGGTTAAACTTCTTCTGGCTCCAAGTCACCCACCAGCACTTTTGTTTATAGAGAGAATATGCACTACATCTTAGCTGAGCTTCCATGAATCCTCTTTTTCCCATTGCTGGATCTCAGACTATTCCTTCTTTGTGCACAGTCACAACACTCTGTGGCCTTGCTGCCAGAACTACCTTTGCTTCTTTTTACATATATTTGTCTCTTCAAGAAGATATGAGCTTTTATAATAACTTTCTACTGTGCCATTCTGGCCCATGGTTTCTAGGCATGGGATGAATTTCAAATACTTGTTCTCCAGCATTTCTTTTAATAACGTATTTCATCAAAAAAGGAATATCTTTGTGATAGTCACTGTGAGTAAACATGGCCATGCAATAGATTTAATGTAGTGAAAAGCTAGACCAGAGTGTGTGATTAGCAGGTAATGTACTCAAGGGATTTTAAATAATAGTTTATTTATCCAGAATGGCAGCGTTACTTGATGGTGCTGGATTGCAATACAGGTTTGAAAACTGACATTCTGTTTCCTGGGGGCCACTTTCACTGAAAGTGTTTCTTGCATGGACCTGTGAGGGACTTGGCTCAGCCCATTCACAAAGAGAATTTGTTGCAAGTTTCAGTGCTGGGTGGTAAGTTGGTGTTACAGGCAAAGACCTGGGAAAATACACATTAGTTGGTTTGGGTGTTGTTTTTTTGTATTATCTTTTTTAAATAATATTTTTTTGAAAAAACATAAATATAAACCAGGCTCAGTCAATGGCCTGTCAAACAGTGCAATCAACATGAGAGAATTTGTGCAATGAGAGAAAAATGTGTAACCCTTTGCTGGCTGAATGCCAGAAACACATAACTAAATGGTATTTTACAGTGAAATGCACACATGCCACTGAATTCCCAAAGCAGGTGAGTAGGCTTGAGTACTTGTGAACATTACAGGATTTTAATCTATTAAAAAAAATGCTGGCTACTCTAGGCAGTAGCATCTTAAATTGGAAATATGTGTATTCCAGTTCCTTCATTGCATGGTCATTATTTTTAAAACAAGTTTGTCGTCTTTAGTTCTCTGCACAAACCTCCTCATTTTCATAGTCTGCAGAACCACATTCAAAAGAGAAAATGAATAAAGAAAATATCTCAGGGATAAAAGGCCATAGTAAGTTGTAAACTTTGACAAATTCCTTCAAGTATAGAGAGCCAATATAAAAGCAGAGTCAGAATAGGAACTCTAGCCATCTATGGCATTCATATTCTATTGATGGAAGTTTATTTCTTGGGTCAATCAGCTCTGTGTTCCTCCACCAACAAAATCCTGACTTTTTCTTTTTTTGGTGAGTATTTTTGTCTTTGTCTTCCCCCCCCCCCCCCCTTTTGATAAATAGCAGGGATATTTCTGGAATCATTCTCTGTTATCACCATTTTGTGAAGTGCTAATTTTTTTAGCCTTGATGATTAATAGTAGATGATTTATCAAATTTATATGGGTGGCAGGGGAGAACAGACACCCTAATAGAGTTTTGTCCTTGTTACAGTGGCTACTGTAGAATTATGCAGTGAGATCCCCACATGGCTCCCCCGCAACTTGAATTCTGAGTAGATGAATCAGACAAAGGATATGATAAAAATATCATTAACCTCATTTTACATTCAGGGAGCTGAGTCAAAATGGAAAGAAAAGATTTCTCCAAGGTCTGTGGCAGAGGTGTGAACAGAAATCAAAGTTCCTGAGTCCTTGACTCCATTTATTTCTTATTAGTATTGTAGTATATAGGCACATATCTCTCAAATACCAAAGAACTTCCTTACCTGATAAACTGTATGCTCACGCAGTAAAAAAATCTTACTGTCCAGAGACTCTGTGGTCCAAGTACAGAAAAGTGTCTGCCACAGGGGCCTCTCATCAGGCCTACCTTGGGAGGTGCTGCCATCACAATTTTATAGTAAGGATGTGTGTGAACTAACTGTTCTTATCAGAGAGGATGGTTTGGTTTTGTGTGTTAGAGCAATGACACGATATGGTCTTTTCTAGTGTGAGAAAACCTGCCTTTAAAAATTTATGGTCTATATACATAAAAGTGGGCTTCTGCTTCTCTCCAATGGCAAAAGACAACATGTCTCCTGAAAATAAAGTTTTCTGAACAGAGTTTTCTGGGATTTAACTTTCCCTTTGAACACTGTATGTTCCATTGAAATTGTGAGGAACTGGGAAGATATTCAACATTCAGTATTAGTGTTGCAATAGAGTCACTTCCTTGGGAATCACCTTACTCTTTGCAGAAGGTGATGTGCTTCATACATAGTTTTGCAAGGTTGAAAAATTGTGAGGTAGGTATTCTATAATTCCTTTTCTTCATCAGGCAATTAGACAATTCCTTGATGTTTATATAGCACTTTCTGTTCATTGTTTTGGCTTTAAGGAGAATGGACTCCCTAGGATTGGCCACTGGTCAGAGAGACCCAATGAATGTTCAAGGTCAAAAGTATATTACATTAGGAATAGTCCTGGTTGGACAGAAACATTCGTTCCTCATTAAGGCAGCCATCGTAGCAAATTAAATTATAGTCCTATAAATCTGATTGTGTCTGTGCTAGAGTGAGGTAGTGTCTCACTGTTCAATTTCCCAGTGTACAAAATGCCATACGCTTCAGGAATTCAGGAACTTTTTATGTGGCAAAGAAAAAGGAAGAGCCTAGGGCAGCAGACATGACACTGAATGAGAAAACTGTGAATATGTTGAAGGATGACAGAGGAATTTCTTTTGGCGACAAATCTACTTTTCTAGCCTATTTCTTTGAAAGGAATTGAACAGGGAGTGTCTGCCACCTTTTGCTGTCTATCAGCCTGAGTGTAACATTAATTTAGGGGAAGTCATCTCAGCAGCAGGTTTGGCTAGGAAAGGAAATGAAAGACTATATCCTCTGAAAAACACCTCTTTATCTGCCCATGGTATCTGAGCAGTTAAAGAATTTCAGTGATGTTTCATCATCTCTGCCTTCATTAATGCATTTTTCAGAGAGACAACAAGAAGAATAGTTTAGAAAGATAAATGCAATTGGTGATGTAATGAAAAAAATCAGGAAACAATTATAAAACCCTTTTTATGAAATGTTTTATGAGTCTATATTTGCATCTGGGGAATATTAGAGTAAATATTGTGCAGGGAAATTAGTTTTAATTTCATGCTAACGGAAAAATCAATTCGGTTCTAATTAGGTTATGATTTTTAAAATATAATCAGGCAGTCATTTCAGTGTTTTGATTAGATTGTCCTATCATTTGTTTGGGTTTTGATAAATGCAACTTCAGAAAATGTCTTTCAACACAAAAGCCTATCCGGAGCAGAATAAGTTTGATTTGGGAGGGTTATTCTAAAGGCAGTAGTGTAAAAATTCTTAAAGGGGGTCATTGGCTGCAAGCAATTTAAATATGAGTAGAGCTGTGGTACTTCAGTCTATAGTACAATGTAATGCAGGTGTGGACAGGATGAGTGAGAATTGTTGTTGATTCTCTAATTTCTGTCTCTGAAAAAAGGTCTTGTAAGTTGTCTGGCAGAAACCAAAAAAATTCTTTTTATTAATTAATACTTGCAGGGAAATGAGCTGAGGGCATTATTGCTTCCCGCACTTGCATACTTAAGTGTTTCTTGACCTTGCAACATGCAAGCTGGTAAGGCTTCCCATGACTTTTTATATAAAATATGCCCTGAGAGAACCAGAAAGTAAATCACAGCAGCATATTAAGATTGTGATCTTCAAGCTGCTTTTGAAAATCTCAGCCAAGATCATTATGTGAAGCTAACTCCAAACATAAAATTGATGATAATGTGGATAGTGTGAGTGTGTAGTATAGGCTGTATACAAAAATAAAGTCTATACAATGTGAAATGTACTTAATAGAACACTACAAACTGTTTAAACTGCTATTAATTAAAAAAAAAAAAGGAAACAAAAACGAGGGCTTAAAGAAAAATGGTTGGGCTGGTACCCTTGTCACTACTGCAGTTCTACATAATTCTCTTGTCTTTGCCATATGAACAAGTAGGCATTGCTGTTTTCTGAGTGGCACTGCAGTTGTTTTGCCAGCTCAGTTCCACAGCGTGGCTTCTGTGGTGATCCATGCTGGGAGATGAAATGGTGGTGTTTTCTTTTCATTTTTCTGTATTCTCAATATACCTACTCCATTTTTTTTGTGTGTGTTTTTCTGTCCTTTTGAGTGACAAGTGCCTTTACCGAACAGTGTATTATAATCAAAATGTCTTGTGCAAGAGCTAAAAGTGAAAATACTGGCATTAAAAATTAATATGGTTGTCAATCAGATGTCCACTTTTGCATGTGGCATTGCTTGAGGTAAAGTATGGCATTACTCTTAGGAGATCTATGATTTGGATTATTTCTCAGGGCATGCCCAGACTTTTTTCTAGCTTGGTTGTAAGGAACATTCTATGAAGTTGATAGAAGAAAAAAAGAAAAAGTGGAGAAAAAAGAGGCAGTGTGCCTTTCTATCATCAAGAAGAAATATAGAACCAATTTTAAAATCACTATGAAGAAAGAAAAATGAGGAAGTTGTGATGTTATGCCATTCCCTCAGAAAATTTCTTGGTAAGAAATCTATGCAAACATTAATGTAAAAATTAGAAATTATACACTGACTAGCTTTGATGTTTAGTAGAAAAACATCAGTGATTTGCAAGAGTTTTATTTGTACAATAAACTATGTCCTGAGGCATTTTCTGGGAGATTTTTTTTTCCTCTGGATATTTGAAATTTTTAAAGCTGTTTATGATGTATTTTTCATGTTTTATGATTTATACTATGCCAGTGATTGGAATGTGTGCTTAAATAATATATTCAGGTTGTATGATATACTCAGAATTTTTAATTGTTCTTCCTGCAACTTCTGGATTAATGGGCATAAATTCATCATGGGTTATTAATAAGATTATTAAAATCATAGCAGTTAAATCCTTCTGAGACTTGAAGTTTGCAGACTTAAGCAGATCATAGTTGGTAGCCCCATTTCAGATTGCTTGGAGGACTTCCACGCAAGGTGGTAAGTTAATTAATAATGGCACACCAAGCCAGTGCATTCAAAATGTGTTTTGGACATATTTCTAAATCTGTATGGACACTAATATTTCAAAATTGTCGTCTCTTTGAACTGGTAATATATTCACAAAAGTCAGTGTTGTCCAGGAGGACTTTCTGTCCTGATCAATAGGGGGGAAAAAAAAAAAAGCAAGTTTCTTGAAGACCTTTTCTGAAAGAAACTGAACCACATACTCTAAGAGTCTCCCTTGGCTTAAATAAGTGTTTTTGGATATCTGCATTGAGGTCTAATTTTTCTGATCACAAAAAGGAATTCTGAATTTGGGTTGAATTAGGAGCCTCTTTAACTCTTCAGTCTCCTGAAAGGTTGCAATGGGATATGGTGAAGTACAGCTTTCGATTGAGGAAGATTAAAGTGAAGGTCTGCTGATGAAACTGCTTTATAATATACAACCTCCTGTTAAGGGGCTGTATGCTTCATGATCAGCATTGTAATCATGCACCAAAATAGAGGAAAATACAACTTAGACAAATTAGAGGGCTGGGAAATCAATCACCAGCTGTATGAAGTTCCGCAAGGGAGTGCCAGATTCTGCACCTGGGATGGGGAAACCTGGGATGCACATGCAGACTGGGGAATGAGATGCTGGAAAGCAGTGCAATGGAAAGGGCCCCGAAGATCCTGGTTGATGACAAGTCAAACATGAGCCAGCAGTGCCCTGGCAGCCAGAAGGGCCAACTGTGTCCTGGGAGGGGCATCAGGCAAAGCATCAGCAGCCAGTTGAGGGAGGGGATTGTCCCACTCTGCTCTGGGGCAGCCTCATATTGAATATTGTGGCAGTCTTGGGCACCACAATATAAGAAAGATATTAAGCTGTTAGAGAGTGTCCAAAGGAGGGCAATGGAGATGGGGAAGGACCTTGAGGGGAATCAGTGTGAGGAGTGGCTGAGGACACTTGGTCTGTTCAGCCTGGAGAATGACTACATTTTATACTTTGGAGGCCTAAAATTGTGTGGCTCTGCTTATGCCACTCGGCAGTGAATCATTACAAGTCTGTGGGATCAATATTCTGTTGCCTTGGGATTCCTCTGGAGGAAAAATGGTCAAGGCCACAGTGGGGTTATGATAGCTGTTACTGTCTTTAATGATGAAAAACTTACAGAGGGTGTAAACCCATGAAGTAGCAAGGAAACATCCTAGATAAGTTCCTGCAGGTCATTCTGAACAACTGATATTTCCTCATTATTTTTTTTGCAAGAAAACAAAGTTGTAAGTACTGTATGAGTCAAGGCACACCTGTATTCTCACTTCGCCATAGACTCAAAGCTGCAGAAGGAAAGCTCCAGCACACCACATTGCAGGGTGCTAGAAAGGATGCACTTAGGGAAGAGCAGTAGATGAGAGAGGAGGGAGAGGACCTTGTGAGTTTGTCGAGCTCTACTCTTTCCAAACTAAGTGTAAATACTAGACTTTTTTATAGTTCCAAAACGTATTCCTTCTCTCCACTCTCACACTCAGAATTATTCTGTGTTGGTTAGATGATGCTATCAGCTTCAAGCAAGGTAAAGAATAAACTTTGTGGTGTCCCAGCTGATTCACAGTAACTAAATTCTTGAGCTAAATCTGACAAATGTTAACGTATCTGTAGCCTACCCCTTCTTTTGTATTCAATGCCACTAGAAAGAAATGGACATTGAACCTGCTCTGAACCAACAGAAGTATAAATGCAGGGATGAATATTTAGCTTCAGTTTTCCATCACTTTAATTTTCTCACTTCTTGGTGCGACTCTATGGCAAGTAACAGAGGTGTGAATTGAATTTTGTGGAGTGGCTTGAAGTGTAATCTTATGCAAATGAGTACATACTTTGACTGATAGAATTACCTTGCCAGGGGTTTGCACCTTTCCTCAACCAGTGGTCTGCAAAGCTCTGCTTGTAAGGTAAGGAACTGTTCAGCACAAGAAGAGGCTGCTTTCAGTGGAGTGACAGGACTTGCAGCCAGCAGGATGCTGGGAATAAACAAAGAAAACTAATTGAAGACATAGTATAGGGTCTATCAGAGCTATTATCTGTGTCATATTGCTTGCATAGCAAGACTTGTGCTTAAATGATTTATACTTCTAAATGTTGTGGTACCTGCATTAATCCCATATTGCATCATTCTACAAATGGCAAGGAAATTTGAGCTGAGAAATGAATGTTAAAAGGAATCTCATGTTAAAAGTAAATGTTAAAAGCAGATGATATCCACAAGGCTCAGGGCATGGAACAGAAGATTCACAACCCTTGCAGGAAGTTGCTTTATTATTCTAACCTATAATCCCTGCTGTGAGGAACGCTACCTTTCAAGACCACATATGGGATGTTTCTCTGTGATAAGAGGAAACTTTAACAAGTTGGCTGTAAACATTCCCAAAGTACATTAAATAGCAGAATCTTACATAAATTCTGCCGCAAAGACAGCAATATGCCTCCCAACCTCCTTTCTAAGTGTAGGGTTTCCATCTTTTATTATATCTCAGTATCTTTACATTCTGTGATACGTTGCACAAATTGATGTTAATATGACATTTTGGAAACTGCAGTCAGTGTTTTCAACCTGAACTAAAGACTTAATGGGAAAAAAACCCCCACTAAGTGACTTGTTGAATCCTTAGGTCAACCAAATTGTAACTTTGCTGGAATGCTATTGAAGGATGCCAGTTTTCTTTGTGACAGTCTCCAGCCCTGCATCCATTGGAATGGAATGTCATGAGTCTAAGGAATATCAATGGCATGTAACCCATGAAATTACACGTGCATGTACAATTTGTCAAGTGGTGTTGGCTGCTATAAAAAAGGCAACTTCTGTGTAATTCAGTAAACCAATCACAGTGGGAATTCAAATCTGTTTGAACTTGGTGCTTCCTTCTTAGAGGTCTTCCTTCCACCAGCTGTCAGTCTGCATTATTTTTCTTCATTGTTTTCTGAGTGTAGGGGTGCATGTCACTTGTGGTACCACATGAGGATCTTTAACACCTTCAGGCAATAGTCTGGTTTTCACTTTCTGCCCTGTGCCTCTGTCTCTATAAAAAAGAAATGGAAGAACCTTGCACTGTTAGTAGGGACTAATTAGGCATTTTTCTCCTTTTCGGTGGTACTTACTCACCACGATGAGCCATTTTGTTCACGTGGGAGTACAGTGTAAGAGAATCTGTGTAGGTCCAGAAATGCTGTGTGGTGTCAGTGGGAGCTTCCCAATATAATGGGGAGAAGAGAACTGAGATGTGATCTCAGGCTATCTTTTCTTGAATGCTCCAGTGATAAAAAGTGTTCATTAGAAAAATCTGAGGTGTTTTCCTAGTGTCTGGTTGAGAGGGTAAATATTTTACACAGCAAAGATAAAGAGATATGCTGCATTCACACCAACTCAATCATGCTTTCTTAAAAAAAAACCCAACCAACAAACAAATAGCAATTGTTTCACAGTAATATTGCTCTTTAAATAGATTTTACAGGTTGCTTTTATAGCACAACTCTAACAGCTGCAAGTTCATGTACAAGGTTGTGTAAAGATCTGATTTACAATTTTATTTTTTCATGAAGTGTGTACCTTTTTTATTCATTCTGTCTCTAGCCATCACAGTTGTTGATGACAAAGCGGAAAATATTCTTGTAGTGTAAAGAGAAAGGGAACAATGAGGAATGTGTTACTTCACTCAGAAAAGGAAGATGTTTATATTTTTTAACCTTCTGTTGTCAGTAAAAACATTTTTTTAAAATACATTTCAAGAATCCTTTAAAGATCACTTGTCAATTTGAAAACAGAATTTTAAAAATCAAACACTAATTACTAAATTATCTTTTATGAGAACAGAAGGGTCTCTGGATAATAGGCATTTGTTCTAAGACAAAACAGTTATTTGTTCAGGGTATGGAAGTTATTAATTATTTACACCTCTTCTTACCTCAGTTCTACCTCTAGTTAAAATTCATGGCCTAGGCACTCATCAAATATTGATTTTTACCAAAGTTGATGCTTTCCCTTTAACATTATTATAATGAGGGATAAAAATCAAATTGCCTTCACTGAAACTCAATCATTCTCACAAGCCATCTGCATTGATCTTTTTTCTAGGTTTTACCATAAATTATTCTATTCAATTAAGTAAACCCCACACATAATGACATTTTGTGAACTAAATAATTTATTGACTATTTTCAGCTAAACTTACCAGGCTCTGATGCACAGTTATTTTCATAACATTAATAGTAATATATATAAACCCCTTGCAACTGAATGCACGTCAGATTCTTTGTTTGAAAAGGCGAATCACCTGGAGGTAGAAATCTTCTCATTTAGAAAAGAAACAAATTCTGTTGTCCTCATATTTGGAGTGACTCAGTCTCTTCTCGTTACCAGAATGAAGGGGGCTTGCATGCAATGCTTTCTTGTGACAAAATAATTGCAAAATGATTTTCAGCTAAAAGTGGTTCTATTAGCCACAAGAATTGTAAGGAAATTGATAACAATTGGTCTGTTTTACAGTTCACTGGTAAGATCTGATAGACATTGTAGCTCCTTGGAGGGATTCAGGGAGTTTTCCTCTTTTGCTGTGCAATGGTTGCGGTTCTGTGTCACACACATTCTTGTCACCTCCTGACAGTTCCTCTGGAAATCTGCCCACTTTCTAAATGAGTTTTGTTTCACATTTTAAAAGTCATTCAGCTCCTGTAGGCTGAGATTTTCAAGTGAAAATGATGGTTTGTAACTCTGAACTCTACTCCTTCAAGCAAGGAGAGGGATTGCTACCCCCCCCATGATAAGGCTGTGTTTTGTGGGTAGTTGATTTGTTTAGTAACTGGGTCAAAAACTTTAGATATTAATCACAAACCGTTTTTTTGGGGTTTTTTTGAAAATGCATAGATTTTAGGAGAACCTTGTTATACCTGTGAAGGTGTAGTTGGGCTACTTTTAATCATACATGAAAAGGTTCTGTTGGGAATATGTAGGGAGTGCCTGCTGTGAGGTGTACTCAGCAAACAGACTGGATGCAACCAAAGTGTCTTTTGGAAACAGAAGGAAAAAGCCCACATTTAGGCACCGTGGAATATATATAGGTCCACATCATTGTTGAAAGTGACACTGAATACAGAAGTGCTTGTAAATAAGTACTGCCAATCCTGTTGCATAGAGAGAGTTTGGAGTATGTGTTCTCACTTTGAATTTAGCATGAATTGTGCACTATAACTTGTTTTCTTTGCAAAGCATGGTGATAATTTTGGGAAGTATGGTTCTGTTAAATTGAGAGAAAGTCAATATTTAGTAGTAGTATTGCTCAAAAGCTAGAAAAGCCCCCCTAAAAGGAAAGCTATACAAAACAGCATGGAATGAAAAACTCACTTTAGAGAGATTATTTTCTTTTGGTTTATTTTCTTTTTGAAAGAGAGGTAGTTCCATAACACAAATCAGAGTGTGGAATAGGAGTAAGCACCCGTAAAATTGTGTAGTATTTATGTGTTCTGGTGCCAGCATGGGAAAGGGTAATTGTTCTTCATTCCTTCTCTTACCACAAACCATTCTATATGCTGGAACAAGGAGTTAAACACTTCAGTCCATCTAGGATGGGAGTTTCTGTTTATTTTTTCCACTATTTTTTAGCCTTTGAATTCTTTGGTATCACCATTTTGAAGAGTTGCTACTGCTGCTCACACTGTGTCTTGCAAAGTCTGAGTAAATCATGGATTTACAGGTAAATAGTAAACGTATAACTTTAAATGCAAAAACTTGTATTGATTTAATTTCCTTAAATCAGGCAATTTTTTTGATCCAGTACCCATGCATTAAAACATATAGCCCAAACAGAAAATATCACTTTTCCTTGCTCAGTCCTTGGAGTTACTCTTGGAAGAAAATAAAGCTCATGGTTGCTCTGCCCATGTGCTCTTATCTGTGCTGTTATCTTTTTGTTTGGCTACTGCTTAGGAATATAAAGCATCCCAATCTGCTGCCCTGACCACTTGCAAATTCAGGGTTTTCCTGCTGCACTGTGCTGTTGAGATGTTGTTCATGAAACTGAACTCTGATTGTGCTGCTGTTTTGAGACTGCTGAATGAGAATTCTTTTTTTAGTCTCCTGTGTTACTCTGTATTGTGCTTGTTGAGCAATGGTGTCACACCTTTCGCAACGAGAAAGATGAATATAGTGCAGGATAGGCTCTCTCCCACATCCCACCCACTGCTTTCATTCACAAGAGAGAAGAGGGAAGGGCTTTGCTGGAATCCTCCTCTGTCTTTTGCAGCATGGTGTGCTCTTTGTAGAGATTTAAGCTAAGGGGAACTGACCTGAGCATAAACTGATATGTGAAACGAGCATCTGAGATTCTGCTGATGTCTAGCCCTCATTTAGCTGTGAAGTGAAGCAAACATCCAGTTGGATGGTTGTGAACAGGAACTTAGAGCATTTGGATCAAGCTCTTTCTCCTTTAACTTTTTTCATGCTGTAGTGGTGGTTGGCCATACAGGTAATGCAAGGTTTGCTTCCTTGTGCTTTGGCTTTATTAACACCAGTGGGATTTTAGGCTTTTTAGTTTTCATTCCACTTGAGATTTTTCCCTCTGAATTAATGGATATTTTGAATAAATCATTGTGAGGCAGGGCAATGCAGGCTGTAGGGGGAAAAAAAAATCATTGAGCCAGCATATCTGAACAGGTTTCATGTCTATTACTCACATACCTTGCAAGGCCATTACATATGTAACTTAATGAGGATTTTTCTTCTTTGAACCACAGAAGGCATATGTGCCTGACTCACATGTCCAAGTGCTAGACAAAGAGAAAGCAACTCAAACATACTAAGTTTCTGTTTATAGCTATGTTATCCGTAAAGCACTTAATATTGGTGCTGCCAGTGTTGCACTGAAATGCTCTGTCATCATCAATGCATTCTCATATCTGGAAAAATGATGAGCAAAGGAACAAGTGTCATTGCTGCCTGTATGCCAGCTAGCATGAAGTGTGTTATAGTTAATACTGAATAAGAAGAATTCATGCTGGGACATATTGTGAAATGTTAATTATAAGAAAAAACACCACTGGATTGACTCCCACTGCTCCTGATTCATGATAAGGAAATCCCTAGAGGGAAAAGAATAAAAATATCAACTGTGGTCTCCCTTTGCAATTTTTCTGGGAAATCACTGCAAAGGTAATGTAGTGTTGGATGTTCCTATATACCTACACACTTACTCATCTAATCTGACCGGCAAGATGAAGGAATCACAAGAGGCTGTCTTATTCCCTCTTTCTTAGAATTTGCCTATTGTGACTCATGGAAGCATTTCCCAAGTCCCAAGGCACTACAGCCACATCTAGACCCCACCCTGGGTTAGGGCTTGAGCAAGCACCAGCCCTTTCCTGGTTCCGCCCCAGGGATAGCAAACACCTGTGCCTGGCAGGAGCTTCTGTGTGCTCTGAGCAGAAGCAGATTTGAGTGGATAGAGGAGTGAGGAATAAATGTGCAAGAAGTCAAGGCCTTGAACTTATTTCAGGATGAGATGACTCATTAGAGGAATAGACTCTCATCTCTTACAGAGTCATCTGCCTTTCAGGTATCTAAACTGGAATAGAGAAGTTCCTCCCTTCCAGGTGAATCTTGTTTTGTAGAGCGAAGAGGGGACATGGAAAGGATTGCAATGTGCCAGCTGATCAGGATAAGTGTATCTTCTTCTTACATTGAGACATGGGGAGTTGCCAGAGGGGATCTTCCTTTTCACCTGAGGAACAGTGTTGTGCCTGTTGCTAGTCAACTCAAATGGCTCTGACTCTGTGCACTTCACAGCCTAACTTTGGGAGTATCATAGAATGGTTTGGGTTGGAAGAGACCTTAAAGATCACTTTATTCCCACCCCCCTATTATGGGCAGGGATGCCACCGACTAGACCATGTTGCCCAGGGCCCCAGTGAATCTGGTCTTGAACACCTACTTGAAACCAGCCCGGGAAGAGACACTGTCCAGGTGTGAACAGCTGTGATGTGGAAAGGCTTCAGCTGTGCTACTTGCACAGGTTTGAATTTGCATGGGTGCTGACACACCAAAGTCTGTGTGGCTGGGTCATTTTTATCTTCCCACAGATCAGCACTGATAGGACTAATATCCTGCAAGCCACATGCTTTGATTTCACCAACCAGTGTTTAGACTCAGCTAACTCTGTTGTTACTGTAAAGACTGGAATTGAGTGGGAAATGAGAAACAGTCCCTGTGAACTTGCAGCTACTGGAAACACAGTTGATTATTACAGGAGAATAGCAACTAATTCTGTAAATAACATGGTGCAACAAGTTTTGATTTGTTCCGCCCTTAATCACTTGGTTTGAAGTAGTGTGGGCAAAGGCTAAATCCGGAGGCTCATTGGCACTAACCTTAGTAAGTTACTGGTGCACATACCCCAAAGATGATGAACTCTTGTGCAATTTATTGTCTTGATTTTCAAGTGGGAAGAATCTGATAAAAATCTAGTCATCAGCTGAGAAGCCCTGCCTACAAATTGTATGTTGGGTTTTAGTAGCCAAAGAAGTGGCTTGTTTATTAGATTTTGATTTTGAATCATACCCATCTTCTGCTTGAATTTACTTTTAATTCTACTGTGCTCATAAGATTTGATAGCTTTCTTTTCTAAGAATGACATGGATTATTTCTGGTTTAAAAAAAAATGTTTTATTCCTCTCTATTTTAAAAAAGAAAAAGTCTGCAGTATACTCCAACCATTCTTTAAATGTCCTCAAGTAGATAGCTGAGCTAAAACTAAAGCTTTAAGTGGAAGACAGATGCCAGGGAGTTAGTGAGAACTGTCTGGAATAAGGTTAGATTCATTACTTTCTGATGTTCATAGCAATTCTATGAGCAGTAAACTTTCAGGAAATTTTGAGGGGTAACAAGACTTATTCAGAAAGAGTTTGACAGATGTGGTCTATTCCTCTCTTTTTAATTTCCAGAAGAGTCTTCTGATCTTTCGTGAGTGGGAATGAATGTGCAAGGATTCAAATACTGACCTTGCCCCTGTCCTATGGGGAAGATGGAAAGGAAACAACATGCAGCTCCAAGTACAAAATTGAAACTCTCACACATGTATGGAGGGGACAGGTTTTGCTAAAAAGAGACTTATTTTTTTATTAATTGCTACCCATTAAATTCTTTGCAGAAAAGGAAAGCAGAAAGCTTGGTGTATCTAACTCTTATTTTACACCTATTTTTTGACTCAGAAATGTCTTGCCTTAACCAAATATTAGTAATAAAACTGAGAGTTCTGAATGATAAAAAGAGGATCTGCTTGCTACTAGTAACAAAAGATTTAGTACTTGGGTTACTCCATGCACTTCAAAGCAGCCGTTTTCCATTTACAGCCCTGAGATCTCAAGAAGTTATGTTTATGGGCACCTACTTACTTTCATAGAGAGATAACAGTATTACACATACGCTCCTATACATTGCATCGAGATAAGTTACCTGACATGACACACTATTCCAGAGCTGTCAAAAAGTTGGATTCTGCTGTCCTTTATCATTTTGTTTACGTGTGAGTGTCTGCAGATGACTGGAAGTGTAATTCCACTGAAAATCAGACAGCTGAGCCAGGAGTGAAATGTTGCTTCTAGAGAATAAGATTGCTGTAACCTTCTTGACAGGGGCATACAATTGTCTTTTTGAAAGCCACCTTGCTGCATGTTAACCTGTTGATTGTTCTGCTTTGAGTGTCTGTGCATGTACCATTGCTTGGTACTGGCTGGCACATAGCGAAGGAAAAAGTTCTGTCAAACCCTTTGTGCCAGTGAGAACTATGAGTGAATAACTCCATGCCGGTGCTGACAGCATCCTTTATATTTTCCCCCCATGCTGTAACATTACGTGCTGTAGATGTCTCGAGAAATACTAAAATCACATCTTTTCATGTGGGCCTTTTCTCAGTCCTTCCTATGTGAAAAAACCATATGTCTCTGTCCATGTAAGTGTCACATTTCACCCTGCTGATCCAATTTATTCAGTTTGAACATTTGGCCTAATACTTCTATACAAATACATTTTCTCTGCCCAGATTCTTATTTGTGTCATGGTCTGTTCCTGTTATAGATGAATGAAGACTTGTCAACAAATAATCCATCCAATAAATTAGAATCTGATCCAAAACCTCATTGACGTCAACAGAAAGACTCTTACTGACTTCAGTGGTCCTACAGTGTCCTTTTCATGCTTCCTTACTTTCTGTAAATACATCCATTTCAAAATGAAAATATTTTTCCCCACAGTATTATTTTTTTTAAGTCTGTGATATAATAAGGAAATATTGAGCAAACAAAATTAGAACTGTGCCATTTATATGTAATTTAGCAGATGGGTGCTGTCCTGCAAAAACAACTGTGTGCCTGTTATTGTCGATACCTATGGGTTTAACTTTAAATGTCCAGAAATCAGACCAGTTGTACTTTGAAAACTCCTTTGCTCTTCCTGCCTGGCTGTGCTGGCAAGGTTACAGCTCTGCACTTTGTACTACGTGCCTGGAGCCTCGCATGGCAGAGACGGGCTCCCTGCCTGGTCCATCCAGGATCCCAGCTGGGAAATGCAGAGCAGAAGAGCTGGAGGTGGGTGAATGTGGGGGCGAGTGTTTAAAAACAGACAAGGCCTTTTTTCTTTCCCTGTCTCTGGTGGCTCTTGTGGATCTGTGTCAGCAAAATGATGTTAATAGTGCTGCCTCAAGAGAAAGTTTATCTTTTAGGATATTGAACAATATAGCTGGTAAAAAAAGGCTGCAAGTGGTATGGTTCAGTAAAATAAGCAAGAGAGCAAATTAGGGCATGTAATTTCAAGACTTAATCAGATCACTTCGAAACAAATTAAAAATAAGTGTTCTGCCTTGAAATGGAGAAAAGTCTTGGACTGTGAGTGCTCAGCTGATTTCTAATAGGGAAAACATTTGACTTGGAGCAGAATCTACGTGAATCAAGAGACCAAGCAATGGGAGAAGCACCTTCAGTGCAAGTGTAAAATTAATGCTTTGGGAGGGAATAGTTGCCACAGAAAGAGCTAAGGAAATCTTGCTGTCAGAACTGCACAGATGGTGAGGGAAGAAGAAATGTTTTTGGGGAAGGCAGAGAAAGAATTTGAAAAACCCACACAACCCTAATAAGCCTGGAACTGCTTGGGTTGATGCTCCCTGTCTTGTATCTTCATGCAGTGAAGAGGTGAATGAACATCCCCCTCTGCTCAGATGCTCTTGAAGTCATTTACTTCTTTTTAGAAAGATTCAAGCAGCATAGGGAAACCTTATGTCCTGAAATTATTTATCTGATATTATTTAATAAAGGATGGAAGGAAGTTAGCATAACAATTGAGGCTGCAGGATTTCAAAACCCAGTACAAAGCAACCACTCACGTTTCCAAAATCTCTTACACATTTTTGTCAGCCTTCTTTCTGAACCATCATTGCCACTGTTGTCTCATAAGATGAGACTCAATGTTTACATTCAACAGGTCTTTGTTGAAGAGAGGGCATGGTTCTTTAGATCTGTATGGAGAGTTAAGGTCAGTTATTGGAGGTAAGATTATTGTTTTTGTTTATAAGTAGATGCACAGCCTGCTATGAAACAATAATTTTAAATTGGGAGCATTAGGAAATGAACGTAAGGAAAAGCTCAAACAAGAATCTAAAAAAAAAAAAATTGTCAAATTACAAATTACATTCTCCCTCTGGTAATGAAAGCAATAGATCCATCCCATCAAGCAAATAACAGTTAAGCAAATGATGAGAATGATATTTGCTTTTTCTACCACTGTCTTAAATGTCACTGTTCTTTATTCTTCTTTTTTCTTTTTTTTTTCCTTTTCTCTTGTATTAAACCATAAATGCTGATGCATCAGCATGTCTCTTTATGACAGGGAAAAGATATTTCTCTTTGCTGAAGTGAATTCAGAAGAAAAAAATCCTGAGGGCAGTGCACATCATGTGTAGAGAAAAGCATGGTCTGAGGGGGATGTTGGAGGCTGCCCGTGGCAATTTGTGGGTTTCTGGGCAGACAGGCAAAGCTGATGAGAGTGCCTGAGTTGCTGGTGGAAACTGGCAGTGACAGCTAAATCTGGTTATTTTCAGGGAAGAAAAGAAAAATTAAGGAAGTGAAAATATAAGGAAGCATGCTATCACTATTTAAAACAAATACCCTGCAGCCACAGCATGAGGCCTGCCACTGCTGACCAATATATTAAGGCAAAATTATGATGACTGAGACTCAAGGTAGAGGTAACCCAGACAAGGTGCAACAGTAAATACAAGCTTCAGAGAACTCAGATTTCATAATTTAGCAATGGCAGATTTCCTCCCTTCCCTGCTTGGAAAAGGGTTGATCAATGCCTTCAGTTCAGGTGAAACTCTATTTCCCTGACACCCTCGAAGTCAAGTCTCATTGGCCTCAACCAATAAAACAGGTTTCATTATAGGTTAAAATGTACATTGCATGTCTATGGTATAATACCACTCACTCAGGTGACTTCATACTCTGGTTCATTAGCACCCTGTGAAAATAGGGAGGTGAGGGAGAAGTACCAGTAAAAAGAGGTTTGCAAATACTGTCACATTTCTGACACTTTTCTCAGGTATGCTCTTTCTCTAATGGGAGGCAAGATGAACTGCCTAGAAAGATGTCCTTAAAACAACATGAAAATCACCCCTGGAAAATGTCTGAACTAATTAAAAGGTGGGAACTAAATGAGCTGGAGGTCCCAGAGCATCCGCTGTTATAGAGAAAATGCAGAGGTGGTTGCAGCAGCAGCAGTGATGTTACCACACACTCTTAGATGAGGAATTTAATGTCTCATGCAGCCTCAGTAATTGCCCCAGTGTGGAGCAGTGTCACAGAGACAACAGGCAAGAATGAGAAGGAGAGCTGAAATCTCCCAGTGCAAGGGGATTTTATTGGCACTGCCAAAACTGAAAACTCAAAGCAAGCTCCTGTCAGGTTGATTGAGGAGTTGAAAGGAAAACAAGTCACAGCCCTGTGAGGTGTCAGGCACTTTGCAAACCTCCACTGCACAGGTGTCAGCTCCAGGGTGGTGTTTGCCCGTCACCTGCCTGTGATTTTGCAAGCCACTAAGGGCTGTGCAGAGCTCAAAGGGTCACTCAAGCATACCAAGGGCTGCAAATCCACCTGCATGGAGATGGTGCCTCTTGCTTGAGCTGGCACAAGGGGCAAAAGGCTTGGAAAGAAGGCATCTCACAGAGAAAGATGAGGCATTGGAATGATCACCCCACAACTTGGTGTAGCTGCTTTTGATATCTGTGGGATGTTCTTGATTACTGTAATTTCTGATAGTGCAGCACATAGCTTCACACCTTAGGATGGAGCTGTGTTTCACTACATGTGTAAATACAAGACAAAGGAGGGATTGGAATCCAAAGGTGACCTGAACAACTGAAAAATTTCTTGTTCTAACAATAACTATAGGGTACTGAGGAGATGAGGACTATAAGAATGCAGTGAGCTGGCTTGATTGTGCATTTTATGCAACAGGCTCAACTTCAGTGCTATCTATTAAGGACAGATCTGTCCTTAAGGACAAGTCATAACAGGAGACATTTTTTGATAAGCATAGAAGGAGTTAATTCTGGTTTGAAATGTACAGCCTTATTCAGGCCTGGGATGCCTAGTTGGTGTTCCATGGGCTGGATCCAGCTGGAGATCATTTGTGTCTGGTCCCACATTACTGTAAGGGTTGTTTACAGTCATTATGCACATGGAGTTTTCTAGCTTCAAGTATGGCTTTCAATCCACCACCATATCCAAATTGCTCTCATTGACACCCAGCCAGTCCACGAATATATCCTGCTTGAATGACAGGGAGTTATGTGTGCATAGTGACCATGACACTGGGAATGGTCCCTCCCCTTGTGTTCCGGGTCATATTAAAATACAGCAAAAATTATGAGTTCATGTATAGGAGCCAGTAATGCAGAACATTTTGTTGCTTGTCCCTGAAATGTAAGGGCTCGTGGTTAGTTTTAAAACACTGATGTTTTCATTTAAAAACAAAACAAAACAATCCACCAAAACAAAGCCAAACTATTTCCAACAGAGACTTTGATTATATTTATGATTAATTTCTGTAGTTTATACACTGGACTTTTAAATATAAGCTTGAAAGGTTCCCATGTGATTGCCATTTGGTCATTTTCTACATGTAGAAAACTAGTTTTCTCACTCAGAAGGTGGCATTTGGGGCAGAGAGAAAGGTTTGTCTGTGTACTGGATTTGCATTATTAAATGAAGCCAATAGAGTTCCTAATTTGAGCATAGGTAGCAGGCTGTCTGCCGTTCTACAGATGTAAATAACAGGTGAACAAAGAAGAAATCCTAATTCTAAAACAAAATGAGACAGCCGTAATAGAGGTGCAGTCAATAGTCCCTAGCATTTGAATGTCTGTAGCTCACCTCAGGAGGTATAAATTAAAGAGCTTTCTTTGGTGTGAAGTAGCAAGCCTATACAAAGCCTTAAGGATAAGTTAATTTTCTTCGCTATGAGCCCCCC
>VWZF01006737.1:899027-989918 GCA_013396755.1 Sclerurus mexicanus | reverse complement strand
TGTAAGCACACGAGCTGGAAGAGTCTGCCTCCAGTAAGCTTTCTGCTGCTTGTGGCTGCAGAATCTGCAGTTGACAGAGGGGAAGTGGCTGGGAGTTTCATAAATAATAAATTGCTGTAATCCCATGAGGTCATCATAAAAATGTGCATAAGAATCATAGAAAGAATGTAATGGGTCACAACCTCAATAGATTTTAGAGCTGATAGCAAACAGTGACCTTGATAAAAATGTATTACAGACAGAAATTTTTGTTAGAGATACTTCAAAATTATATTACCCAAAATTACTACTATGGGAAAGAGATAAATGTTATTAATGAAAAGCACAAAATAAATACATGCGGGAAACATTTATTCATGCAGAAATAGACTAAATCAACACCATTTAGCCTTTTCAATTTAGAAAGAGCCAGGGTCTCCAAAATCTGTCTCACATGGAAACATTCTTGTACACTAAACATTGTTATTGATGTTCTTCAGGCAACAGCTACTGGGTTCAGTTATTATATTTCCCCCTAAAAAAATCAAAAACCAAAAAACCCACTTAGATCTGCGTTATAAAAAACCTGATAGACGCAACACCTGGAGGCAAACACTAAAAGTATGAAGAACCGGAATAACACCTGGCTTGCCAGAAAAATAAGATGGATTATTTTGAGTACTCCATTGATCTAAAGAAGCATCATCAATAATATAAAGATCACTTGAATGTATGGTACAGACTAAAGGAAAATGGGTTGACATACACCTGCAGGGATATATATGGCATCAATATGACAAAACCTAATACGAAGCCTGATTGAAATGTACCACATAACCTGTAAACTGGAAATTTCAAATAAAGTGTGACAATTTCTTTCCAATTACTTTTGGTAAAAGTGGAAATTGAGGTCTTTGCAAGAACGGAAGTATCTCCACTGTCAGAAAGCTGCTTTGAGAAAGAAGTTAATGATGCTCTTGATAGCTAGAAGTAGCACGTGTTAAGCAGTTTGATTGACTCAGAAAAAAGCCTCTTTCATTTGAGGCTTACAGACAGTCCCAATGGAAGTAATGGGGCTGTTCATGCTGGATCAGGGGCCTACTGCATATCGTGTTTGAACCAAAGGGAAGTCTGAGAGGCCATCTGACAGTCCAATAATAATGTATGGTAGGCAAAAAAGCATCTTGTAATAAAAATCCCTGATGCAGAAGAAATGGTACAAATGAGGTTCTATTATTATATTGGGATGCAAAAACTTGTTTTTGGAGAAGGACCTTGTAGTGCCAGGACTGATATATGGCTAATTTTTGTTTCTACATGAGCTGAGGTTTAGAGAGGATGAGTGGGACACCCCAGAGAAAGCCCAGCTGCCATGGCTTGGAGTCCCCAACATGTTAATGGAGCTTAGACTGAGCCCTGCTGAAATCCAGGTGTTTTTGCCACTTCTTGGCTGTTTTTCCTGTGGCAGCAAAGGCTACTTTAAAGGTAAGATGAAACTGTGGTAGTAGGAGAGAGGTCTAGCAAACACATAATTGTGTAGAGTGCCTAGATAGTTTTAAATTGATAGATTAGATATTTTAAAACAAATTGCAGAGCATAAATAATCAACAAAATAGACTTGCTTAACTGCAGTTTCCACCACTGTGCTATATAGCTGTTTGCAGCAATAACCCCTGGGCAAGGTGGTAGAAATGGGTCAGTGCATACGTGTTTTCTCTCCTCTTTCAGCACTGCAGCAAATTCTCTGCTTCATCTGCCCCCAGTTTCAAAAGCTACTTTCCTGGCTACTTCAGCCTTTCTGCTCTGCCTCTGTAGCTTGGGATCTATTGTTCAGCAAAGATGGCTTGAGATGAATGGAGACTATCACTGGAGAAAACAAAGCTGCTATGGCTGCAGGCTGGGGAAAAGATGTCAGATGGAAAACAAGCACTGGGGGTGGGGAGGAGAGGCAGAATAAAAGAGGGGTTTCTGCTTGTATTGGCACGTGGCAGGCAGCTTGCATGCTTCTGTGATATTAACTTCCTTCTTGTTGCAGTGTGGAAGCCTCTGGCATCCTGACCCTCACAAATACAAACACATGTCCCCAGGCAGACCCAGCCCACTGCTGCTCCCTGCAGCATCAGCGTTTTTACATGCAGGGGTTTTTATCACAAATGGCTTTTTTATCATTTATGTATTTCAATTATCTTAAACTCTCTTTCCTCTGCTTCAACTCAGTCTCAAAGGAAGAGACCAAATGGATTTAATGCACTTACCAGTTGAGTCAAGTGCTATAGATAACCACCTAAAGGCCAAGTTTTGCAGATTTTGTTTACAGCTTTGCAGTAGTTGGAGTGATATACCAAAATACTGGGCATCCAGCAGCTGTCTTGGAAATGAATGGTAGCTGTTCAGGTGCTTCTGGCTTTTGGAAAGCAAAGCATTTATTCAGGTAGTCACATATGAATTTAGGAAGTGTAGCTGTTGGCTCCAGTTTCTGAAATGGTTGGCCCAAATTCCCAAAACCAATACAAGTATGACAGTGTACAGCCATAATAACAGTATTGAGGAAAAATAGTCAATTACAGCATCAGTAGTGAAAAGGGAGTTTAAAAGCCCTAAGCTATTTTGAAGCCTTAGTAAAAAATGAAACTGGATTTTTGGTGCCTAAATCAAATAGAAAATCTGTAAGAATTAGGCTCTCTTGAAAATGTTGTACAGTATTCTCCATGTTAGTAAAAACCCTTACCACTTTTCTAGCACTATATGTCAAGAAGAATCTTAAAATGCTCATCCGGTTCTTTTAACAAATAGTTTCCTAACCTACGGATGTATCTGACTGATGGCTACCAGCTGACTTGGAAAACAGGAGCCAGATCACAGAGAATTTCTTTTGGCAAGTGGTAGAGTTACCAGAAAGTGTTGTTTGGGAGGATCTCAAACCATGATCTAAATTTGGCTCAAATTCACAATCCCTTTTAGCTATTAGAAAAGATCCTTGTTTTTCTAGAAAAGGCTATTTTTTTTTCTCCAAGAACCATAAATAAGTAAAATACAAAATTCTCTCTGTTTTATTGCCTTGTTAAAAAAAAGAGGAAGAGTAGTGAGGAACTAAGTTGCCTTATGAGGTCTCTTGAGGACTGAGACCACACTTCTTTGGGTTCCAGGAATGATCTTTGGAAGTTGCAACGGTCTCAAAACAAGACATTCCTCTTTCCAAGTACTTGAAGGGAAAAGAGCAGGCATTGACTGAAGGGGAAATGGGAGAGGTGGTAATCCTGTTGAGAAATCCAGTGATACACCCTTTCCTCACAGTTCCTTCCTACTTGGGTGAGATAAGTAACATTGGAAATTAGTGGCTAAGATCAACAAAATAGGGTGTTGTCTTTATCTAAGGGAGGTGGGTGTCCCCATCTTGAGATTAATTAATGTTTAATCGGTTAAGAACATTTGTATATTTTGTCACGGCATGTTACCAAGCATATTTGTGGACATTTCAGAGGTTAGGAACAAAGTAATTTCCATAGTCAGTCAGCTGGGAGCATTTACTTGGAGAGGAGCAGACAGACGGGCGCTTGTGACATTCTTGTAGGTGTTTTTCTAGTGAGCAGAGAACCGGAGATACTTTTTTAGAGTGCCTTCCTAAGCAGTAACACAGCTTTTAAGTCGTGTTTTTTTTACGTGATATAGTAACTTTTCTGTTTCAACAGCAGAAATTTAATTTGCATAGGTTTTAAAGCAAAATTATGGATTTTGGTACCTATTTTTAAATATATGTAAAGATCAATATTCTTGCTGTTGGTGATCTCACAGTGTTTCAGCTTCTCTTTTATTTTGGTGGTTATGTAGGAGGAGTTAGAGGAACTATTCCAGCCTGACTGGGTGCCTTTATGCTACAAAAGCTGAAAGTGCCCTTTTCCTCCAATAATCTACTATTATGCATTGTTCACTGAGTTGATGTAATGAGGTATTTGTCATTTATTCTCTTCTACATGGAACATGACCCAATGGATTCTCCAAACATCTTCATGTAGGTCTATATTTTGCTATGCTGCCTTTTGTTGAGTAATATTTTTAGGAAAATAATTTTTGAAACTGGTTTTGGTCAGTACCTAGCCTTCTTCCAAAGAGGTTTAATATTTGCTGTACGTGGATTACTCTAGTATAAGCTTGAACTCGCTTTCTCTGAGCATTTTTCACAAGGCTTCTCAGATATAGCCCACAGGCTAGTTCCCAAAGGCCCACAGAGGAGAGGCTGAAAATCAATTTATTAACAGTGCCTCATTTTGCATGGAGCACAATGTGAATGCAGGGAGTAGGTACTAGTCATTAATATACATTAGTAGTCAAGAAAACTAGTGTTTTATAGTTTCTGTACACTGGAAAAGACTTAATTCAGCTTGTATTGCCTACATAATTAGAATGAATAAAATAGAGGGACCACTTAGGAATAAAGAAAAGCCGGTTTTACTCAAGTCAAGGTTAATCAGTGTATTTATATATGGAGCTGCAAGGATTTTTACTCCTTTATTAAACTGCTTTGAAAAATTAACATTAACTTCTTGCACACTGCAAGGGAGTAACATTAATAGGGCTAGAAGGTAGCAGGTTTTTAATCTTTCCATTAGCATTTTTCAAGAGAAGAAGAAAATTTTGTGCTAGATGTAAGTAATTTTCCTAAAAATTTAATGTCAGCCCTGATAAACAGAGGTACTCATTGAAAAGTTGTTTTATTATACATGCTATTAACTCTTACAAGAGTCATTAAGAACATTCTCATTAATACAGCTTGCTCTGCTTTTGCTCCAAGAAAACTGCCCTTGGAGCCAACTAGAAACCAGGAGAAGTGGGTCTCTTATATTGCAAGAATATGGTTTTCTCTTATGGCCTAGTTTGGAAGATTCCCTAGGGACTCTAATGAAATCTAGGAGCAATAAGTAGTCCATCAGTGATAAAAGCAGTGGGGTGAGTAATAAACGGCCAGTTTTCCATCATCTGCCAGATCTTTGAAAGACCAGATTTATTCAGTCGCTGTGATTATGGTGTGATTGGACATGCCATGAAATCCCACCTAGGACTGTGAAATTCCATGAGAATTAAGCCAGCTCTGAGTCTGTGCTCTTTTTGTGGAATGGCTGTTACGACATCTCCCTCTCCCAAGCTGTTTCTGAACTTCAAGAGATGATGTGGTTGATAGTTAGTCCCATACCTCCATAAGCAGACGGACTGAAAGAATTTTAATAACTCTCTGGATCTAAATGATCATTCCTTCCACATTCTTTGTGGCTTCATAGTGTTTATGATAATTCTTGCTTGGAATCCAATCTATACAGTTTATCCAGCTGTGCCTTTGATGTCTGTACTGTGGTCTCAAGGGAGAGAAGTCATGAATGAGTGGTTAGTGAGTGACACCCAAGGGGTTATGACATCTTTAACATAAACTCATCAGCATAAGGTTTTTCCTCTGAAATGGATTAAGCAATTTATTTAGCTATAAAACCCAGAAAACTAGTTAAGTGAATTTTACTGGGAAATCAATAAAGTAATAATTGTGTGGTAACATAACTGGGACTGAGCTAACCGGCTCTCGTTGTGCTCTCTTTTTTAATCGGTTCCCTCTATCCTTTTTATCCCAGTATTTTTTGAATAGCCACAAGTTATTCTGATGAGAGAACTGAAAAAACATATTGAGAAATCTTTGAGCATATTAACTTTTGTACTGTGAAATCTTTCTTTTTTGCCTTTTCAATAGATGCAAAAAAGAACCCATCCAGAATTCATTAACTAAAATATTATCTCAAACTTGTATTTTTGTATTCTGTTAAATTTTCCCCATTTATATTTCACAGAATGGCTTCCTAATCCTATCTGAGACATGCCTGTAAGCTAAAGATAAATATGTAAAACTTACCTTTGAATTGAATGGTGTCTAACTATTTCTGTTTTTAAGAAACTAATAGCAAGCCCCTTGACATTATCTTCAGCAGAGCTTCTGTATTTGCATGCAGACTGCATTTGTTACAGTTACATAGCAAGTTTTTCTTTCTGAAAATTAGAAACAAATTAATTTAAAAGAAACTTCATTTGTTCGACTGTTATAAATATTGAGATGATAAATTGTTAGAACAAAACAGACCTTCACACACCAGTTATTTCACACTTGCATTTTAGAGTAGATTAGCTAGATGTAACAGTGTGCACATTTAAAGGCTTAAATGGTTTTCAAAAGTATTTTTTTCCCTAAAAATGATGGGGGAAAAAACTCCAACCTCATCAGTTATGTGCTGTGTGTTATTTCTCACGGAAGAGTCCTCTTGAAAGCCAGATCATATATTATCAATGTATTTGCATTTAGGAATTTTGTTTATGTGTGCGAACAGAATACACATCTGGATTATAAGGAAGTTTAAAAGGGTAGGACTGAAGGTCTTTTAAAGATAAATTTCCTTTCTTTTTCTGCAATCTTAAATGTCTCTGGGAATCAAGTCTGCAGTCAGCAGGAATGAGGCTGAAATCATACGCTGAATAACAAAAATGACCACAGCAGTAGTAACATGGAGTAAGTCTATACCCTTTGTGGTAAGTAAACTGTCTGGCAATATCCAGGAGAAACAAGGAGATAGTGGCAAAGATGAATACAGGGCTAGTATTTCTGAGTGGATCTGCTTCACAACAAGGTAGTTTTGGGCCATAGGAATTTAACAAGGGGAAAACAAAAACCCCTGTGCATCCTAAAGGAGCTGCTCGTATGGGAAAATTAGAGCTGGCTGGAGATAGTGGGTGTATTTTTCCATCCAAAGCATCAACGATAAAGAAATAGAACTTTAACTTTTTCCATGGAGAATTTCAAATTGCTGTCAGAAAGTCTAAAAAGCAAACAACCAAAAAAAACCCAAAAAAACCAAAACCAAAAAAACAAACCAAAGCAAAACACCCAAACGCAGCTACAACACACTTCTGAATAACTTCTATGAAACTTAAGTATTTCAGCTAAAACAGAATATCTGTCTTAAGAAAATTAGTTTTACTCTTTTGTGGTGGATGTAGCTTTCATTTCCTTGAATTTTTCACTCTTACTGTCTGTGAACTCCATGTGAGTGGCTTTCGGGAGCTGAGGAGGCAGCTGCACAGTGGGGTCATTTCAGGATTGCAAGAGTCCTTGTCAGAGCTTGCTTAGCTCTTGACTGGATATGGACTGGTACTTTTGGTATAGCCAAGCACTGGGGAACCCAAACTGAATCAACTTTTTTTAAGAAAGAATCGAGAAACAGGCAGCTCTGAGACGGTGGTTTTGGTTTTTTTTGGGGGGGTGTTTTTTTTACATATTAGAAGGCATTTTTGATTTCCTAGCACTCAGGTAAGTCTTTGCCTGTGGAAGCTTGTGTAGCATATCTCTGTGATAGTTGAGACGTGGACTTCGGGTAGCACTGCCTTGACCATGTAGCCTTCTGCATGTGGAAGAGAACTTTATTTAAACAGGACCAACCAGCAGCATAATAACCTACATACCAGCTAAACCAGTAGAAGGTATAACCTGACACTTGTATTTCTTTCTCGCTCAAACGTGTAAGACGCTGTCCAGGGCCAAATCTCAATTTATTTATTTAATTATCTACTTATTTACTAATCTTTGTTTTCCATTGATGTAATGGAGAGAGGAAGTGGAAGCAGTTTTGTATGTCTCAAAGCATGTAAATGAACTCCATACCCAGCAAATTATAGCACCAGTGGTAGCAAGTTGCCAACTGGAGCCTTCCAATGGAGTGTGGTCCCAAGGGAAACACTGGCCACGCTATGTGCCCAGAGCCCTGTATGTGTAAATACTTCAGGGCTCAGTTCTGCATGCATTTATCCTTTAAAAAGGCAACAGCCTGTGTGTAGCTTCACCAGCTCTGAAAGCCATGGCTGAATCCACGGGTCTAATGTGTCTGTTGTTCACATAAACTGAAAGGACTTGATTTCCCTCAAGGTGGAAGTTTTCTGCCCTGCATGTCAGCAGTGTGTAGAAGTGCCGCTGCAGACAAGCGTTGCTGTGACTTGTTTTATGAGTGCAAGATGATCCACATCCTTGTAGGAATAAAAAAGGCAGAGGAGTCTCCTTAGGGGTGTGGTCCTTTGGGAGATGGCTGTGATTTCACACATCCAGCCAGCTCGGACATCTGAATGTAAAATTCCACACTTGGGGGTGAGACATAAATTTTGTACTTTTCTCTGGGGAATTACAGGTCTATAAAGTAGTGAATGGATGACACAGTACTCATCCATATATGTAGTTTTTCATCTGTGACAGATACGATATTGATAATATCCTCTATTCAATAAGTCCTCCAAGTATAATTTAGGGCTGGGTTAAATCTCTGATTTAACTGTTTCAGAGCCTACTGAAGGAAAGGCTGGTGGTAGAACAGATCGGGGAGCAAGATCATGCTCAGGCACAAGGCTGGGTCTACACATAGCTCTGCTGTAGATTTTGGGGCTTATTCTTCCCAAACAACTTTCATTTGAGGGTAAATCCACTACTTCTCATTTCCCAGTTGATTCTTTGTATTTTTTATGTGGCTGGTTAGCTCAGAAACCTCACATCCTGTTCCCCTGCAGGGATACTGCATGGATTTTGTGCTGTTATCTGAGTCTGAAAAATGATAAGCTGAAAGACAGCTTAAACTCTTTGTGCATAACAGTAGATTTGTCTGACCCTCCTATTTCTCTTGTATACAGTGCAAGCTGTGCTTTTGCACTGCCTTGAAGGTTCATTGGCCTGAGAAACACATCCTAGACTGGACTTGTACAACTAATCTCTACACAGAAAAGTAAAAAAAAAAAATACTGTGAGGCCACTGGATATGAGTGATCTCAGGCATAGCCTTGTGACTAAGGAAAACATGATGGATCATGGGGGAAGGATGGTTGTGCAGTTAGGAGAGAGGCCTGTGACACTGAGCAAACGAGTTCTGTCTTTCACTCACTGGTGTGCTTGCTGCTGATGCTTAGTATGTAAGAACCAAATGCACCGGAGGAAAAGAGAGGGGAACGTCAGATTTCCAAATGCTGGTATCTGTTTCAAAGTTGCTCCTCACATGACTTAAACTGAAGAGCAGGTCAAGAGTGGCTCAAGGAGGGAACAGTTGAAACTGATGAGAAAAAGTTACTGCTCCATGGATGCTCTGTGGTGTAATTTAACCCATGCCAGTGAGAGGTGCTGATGGAGCATCTATGTTGTACCAGTCAAGAATTTGGCACAGGGTATCCTAGTGAGCTATTCACAGGGGCACTCTTTCAAACAGCTGTTCTAGCAATGGATAGAAAACTTCCAAAGAAAATTTAGATTTCCTTGCTTTGCCTTATTTCCATAGAAAATGTTTCATGTAAAAAATGAGCTTGTAAAATGTACCTGCATTGATTCAAGGTATCTAAGAGGCCTTAATGGAAACAGCCTTACATGCATCATTCATTTTGCTGGTTTGCCTTTTATATCCCTATGGCTTTAGATTTTTTTAAAATACCTTAGTAAAATTTCTGTATTTTGAAAGGGCCTGAAACTTTCAGTCATGTCTCTGTAAATTATGCACCTAATTTGGGGGAGAAAGGCAGGTGAGAAATACTAGTTCCTTTTTAGGCTGGAGGGTGCTCAAATGAGATGGCAGCAGAACTGAGACTGTCTAAACAACGAAAAGAAGTGTTAACACTGATAATTATTCAAACAATTTGAAATCCTTGGAGGGTGCATTTTTAATGATGCACTGTAAAGCAAATTGTGTTTTATTGCTTGAGAGAGTCATAAAACAATAAACTTATTAAGACACCTTTTGTCTGTCTGTTCTTCTCTGCCTATGTGTGTGGTCAGGGGAGTTTTGTCAGTATTAATGAGGTTTGCTCACATCCTGGTTTTAGTGGTGATTGCCAGTTTCAGTGTGTTTTGAAGACTGACTACTCCCAATCCAAATTAAAAAAAACAAACAAACAAACCAAGCCAGCAACATGAACCAGGGTGTAGTTGTGCTCCAACAGCTTGGTAGACCTCCTCCCTTCAGACTTGCTCTTCTGTCCCCAAAATGTGGCTGCAACAGTACCTCAGACCATGCTGTGGTGGGATTTGAGACTTTTGGTGAGGGAGAGTCCCAGGTGGTGTAAGCTGGCTTGAAATTTGGATACGTTTTGTCTCTATGCAGAGAAGCAATTGAAAGCAAGAACTGTGGGTCCTAATTAGTTTGATGATTAGCTCTTCCAGTTGTCTCCCATGGCAGGTTTTTCCCTCTCCTTGCTGTGTCTTCAATTCTTTCAGTGGGATTGCTTCCACGTAAGGACAGCGTAAAGCTGAGCCCTGTGTTAAACTTGACTAATGCTGTAAGGAAGAAGGAGGCTACACTTCAAGAATTACTGCAAATGGTACAGGCAGATAACATCAGGAAATAAATCCTGGCAACCATCTTCATGTGTGGTGGATCTGTTTAAGAGTATACATAGCGAGTAGAATAAGGTCCCAAATTATAGTGGTATGTGGCTACTGATACTGAGAGAGCATCATTTCAGCCTTCAGACAAAACCCCATTTTCTGAAATTAAACTTGCAGCTTCTCTTTGAGCCAAACAACCTCTATCTTTTTCCCACTGGAAAAGTAGGAAAGAGGTATTTTTCCTACTATGTTGCTGTGCTTGTTTGCAGCCTATCTGAGTCTTATCAATTAAAGCTTCTTTAAAAAGATGGGGACCTTCAGTTTTTATGAGCACCTGTGTACCCGCTAGGGACAGAACTGTATGGATTAGGGTTATGGGAATCGCTAGGAACACATCTTTGTTCTAGGATCAACCAGTAATAGGGTTTTATGTAGAAGGAATAGCAAAAGTCCTGGGGGATTCATTCCAATTATATCCCCAAGTAGGACAAAAGAGTCAGTTTAGTTTGGTAAGGTTTCTACATCCTTAGCAGTTACAAACATTTGTTCCTTTATATGGAGGTGTTAATTAACATTGTTAAAATTTACTACAGGCTCTCATGTTCCCAGACCAACAAAGGGAGATCATTAGCCACCTGAAATTAGCAAGGGGTAAAAAACTAATTTTCTGAAGTTATTTGAAGTTTTAAAGAATCAAACTTAATATTGTTATTGGATAAGAAATGGGGATTGATTCCTATAGTTTACTTTTTATAAAATTAGTTATCATTTACAGCAATCTATTTTCAGTTCACATTAAATATTGTGTGTCCCTTCTGTCTTTATTATGAGCTAGAACATGCTGCTGAGTTTGCTATGGAGATATTGTGTCGGTCTTTATTAACTCTTCACTGAAGAGGAGTCTGATATTGCTGCTCAGAGCTAAGAAATTCTCTCATAAAACCTCAACATTTTTTTTTTTTTTAAATCGCTGTTCAAATAATGTGGTGCTCTGTTGCCCTTGTAACTTTGACAGATGATTAATTATAAGTTTGGGGTACTGTGGTTCAGACGGAAACCTAATTGGGTATTTGTGAACCAAATGTGAAAATTTTGAATGCAGGTCCATGCTTCAGTGATGCTTTGATATCTCTTTTCAGAGGTTAAATCCTCTGTTTTGAAAAATATGAATACACACCGTCTGTTTCTCTCTAGAGGATGTATATATTTCCAGGCAAAATCATAATTCAGCTTTGCATGAGATGATAAAGCTTTATCAGTAACTGCAGGGTAAAGAATATTTTAAAGAATATTTTTATTATCTTAAAAAAGCTGTACGTTAAAAATCCTGGTTACTTGGTGAAGACCTTTTTAAAACTTTAGAAAATATAGAAATCCACAGGTAGAATGCCCTAAAATCCAGCAGTTTTGCTTTGCATCTCTGGCCTTCCCTTCTGGGCTGCTTTGAATAACGCATCAATAGAAGAGAGGGTGTGTGAGGCACTTTGGTGTTGATAAGTGCCTCAAGGATTTGGCAGCCTGGTACCAGCTCTTTGCTTGCAGATTGCTTGAGCCACATCTGGTCCTCATTTCACTATATCAGAACACATGGATGAGTCTGGTAGCTTCATTGTAATAATATGATTTTATTTGTAGAATTTTCCTGCACACCAAAAATTAAGCACGTGCTTAAAGGTTTTGTTAAGGTAGACCCTGACTTGTGAAGCTGTGGAGGTGTTCTCGTAAATCTTGCTGTGAGTTCTGACACCAAATTGTTCACTTCAAGCTGTGTCTTAGTGACAGTGACTGCTGTGAAAGATGAATGTTGAAACCTGCCAAAGTGGGATTGAAACTGATGTTAAATTCATCATCTGTTAGAAACATGGAATTGAAAATAATCCTATATAGAGGAAATAAATAACTTCATTTTTGGATAAAGAAATGTGGGATATTAAAAGCCAAGAGGCTACTGGGCTTTTAGAGGCTGAGATCAAGCAATTAAGGTATTTTCCTGCTTTTATTGATATCTGCAGGTTTGTGTGAAGCACATTCCTGACTTGAGGTCTGATGAGTGTGGCTGATCAGAGCACTGAAATGGGCACTTTGTGTAACATTCCTCTGCATTTGACTAAGGATCAAATCAATTGAAATTGCTTAATGCCAGCGACTCAAGTAAAAAAAGCCTTTGGGCTTCCCAGCAGATAAATGGATAATCTAATTCCAATCAGTTATTCCCTGCTTCTGTCACATCTTTCCACTTTTCTTTTTCTTTGTACATAGCTCACAGCATCATGTAGAATGTGGGCCAATGAACATGATTCTCAACCACAGTCATATTTATTTCTACCACCTGATTGTGCCCATAGTCCATTTTCCCCTTGCTTTTGGTGGCAGGGAAAGTCTCAGGAGTCAGATACCTCTGTCTTAAAGGAATGTCATGGCCTAAAGAATTATATAGAACGTGTAATGCTGTTTCCAGTTCATTATATTCACTATTCCTGTATTTAGACGATATTGGGGTGAAGTTTGCAGTGAAATGACGTCCCATGATTCACTCGGTGAAGAAAACCAGGCAAGATCCAAACCCTACAAAACCTGCACATCAGTTTAGTTCATTCAGTGTCCCTTGTTTATTTCTTTCCCCTGAGGGAAAGCAGTAGAACAACTGCTACACAGAACTGTTCTGGAAACCTGTTTCTAGTTTTCTAGAAGAAATCCCAGCTCTCCATTATGTGTTTAAATCTTCAGTGGAGAAGAAAACAAAATGTTGCTCTGAGATGATGTTTCTACAGAGGTCTTCCACCATGTCAGTGTTTAGCTTGCACTTTTTGAAATCCCATCATAAGGAGAGAATATCCGAGCCAAATCTGAGGCAAACAACCTTCCAGCCATCGATACCTCTGAGTATGTCAGTTGTGCACTGAAGCTGCTGGCACAGCTGGTACTCTCTACACAGCAGGGAGTATTTTTAACACTAAAAATATGAGAGTGACAGGTGCACATTTTTATTAGAACTTATTTTTATTGTGCAGTAGTGGAGAGTAGAGAGCTAGCAGCACTTTAACAAGTCTTTGAGTAAGTGAGAAAACAAATAAAGGTCTATGGTACATATTCACGTTTGTTAGCCAAGTATGGGGAGTTCACAGCAGCCTAATATTTCACTGTTTCAGAAAAAAAACCTAGATGAATTTTGAGCAGCTTGCACAGCCAGAACCACTCATTCTTTTTTATGAGATTCATTTGCATTTATACTCTTCCCTGCTGTTGTTGCGTACGCCCTTTTCACTTGTCCTAAATCTACAATTGCACTGGCTGCACTTAAGTGGCTGTTTCCTACTGATATATTGATTATCACACTAATTACATCCGGGGTCAGTACATGGGTAACAGGACCAATTTATTTGAATTTTTAATAGGGAGAAAACTCTCTACAACTAATTAATTCTACAGGGATGGGTCTAACTCTTCTCTTTTTTTCTCTTCCTTTTCTTTTTTTTTTCCTTTCTTTGTCCACCAAAGTTTTTAATAAGTAAAGGTTGTGCTAAGACCAGAAAATACGTGAGGGCAAAACATCTAATGCTTTTGTCTGGTAAATTTTCATAACCTACTCTTTTGTTTTTTTGTTGGGTTTTTTTTTTTGGTCTGTTTTCTGTTTGACAGAAGATTCTTTTTTTCTGACGTGATGTCATAAAGTGAATCCTGGTTCTACAATCTACTCGATGTATGCAGCCTGCTGTGCCTATTGAGGTCAGACAGATTGGCTACTTACCTGGAGTATACTGCAGAGAAGGGCCATGGATGTATTAACTTATCAGCTAACAGCTGGAGCAAGAATTTATTTTTTTTTACAGCCACCTTGGTAGGATTATATGCCTGTGCTTCATTCAACTTGACATAGAACTGGACACCTTCAATAATTTTATGTATTTAACACAGCTGGACCTTTCAATAGGGCTTTCTCTAAATTGTGAAAAGTTCCAAATGTTTTTCTAACTTTATCTGAAATCATCTTGTCTCAAATCTCAGGCATCTATATGATGCATCTCCTATGACAGGTACTTCATAGATTTTTACAGTTGGTTGAAAAATGTCTTGAAATGGCAATGAAATGGCACTTAGAGTACAAGCCATGATGGGAAGCTGGACAGTGCCTGGTGATAGATTTGCAGTGTAATGAGACTTTTAGCCTTTTACATCCAGACCTTCTCTGAATTTAGGGTGTGGAGAGTGTGAAAGCTATTACCACTGGTTGGTGGCTCTTTTGTGGTTTCTCTAAATTGATCTCTTGATCTCAGGTCTTGTGAAAATGTGCATCGCCAATGGATTTCGATATGTCTACAATGATAACTGTAGTACAGAAGTCACAGGACTGCCTATTACCATCATAGCCTTAATGAGGACCATACCTCTCACTCTATGATAGGTCCTGGGAGAGGTATTGATCTAGGGAATGTCCATTTTCTGACGTTTTTAATATCATGCCTACTCCAGGATGCTGGCTTTCCCATTTGTCAAGATTGTCGCTTCCATGAACACAGAATTTGCCTGAAAAAATTAGGTGCAACTGCACTCACCGGGAAATTGCTTTCAGTAGTGTCTTGGAACAGATTTGCTTGAAAAAACTTTTAAGAGGACAGGGCAAGCCTAGAGCCTTTCACCACTTGCAGATCAAATTTATTGGGAAATGCAAGTTACAAAGGTGTTTAAATATCACAAACAGAATTTTTAAATGGGCACAAAAAGGAAGGCAATTTAATGAGTGCCACACAAGAAAAAACATTAGATAACTTGAGTCACGCTCAGTGAGAGGTTGTGCAGCACCACTCCAGACACTGTAATCCATAATTTAAAGTTGGGCATTTTAGAAAGAGTTACTTTAGTTTAGACTGGAAGGCATTAGAGTATAAATTAGAGAGTCTCCATCTCAGAGAAGCTTAAAAAGCTTCAAAGGTTAAGTAGAAGATATAAAACTATTATGATATGTTTGTTACGGGCCTTCAAAGAAAGTGGTGAAGCAAGCAGAATGGCAAGGTGACTTCAGTATCGGGAGAAAAAATCCCACGTAGTCTGGGTGCAACTCATGGCATTTGGGGCTGGGCAGCATGGGTGGGAGTATCTCAGAAACATTTGGAAAACTATCCTGAGGTCTATGCATAGAAGTTTTAAAGCAGTTTTAAAGTTCTCTGTTCAGCATATACTTCTTTCTGGTCTAGGGAACAAAGACAGACATCTGCAGTAGTCTTGAAAAACTGTGTACAGGAAAGAACTTGTGAAACTGATTTTAACTGTGGTCTGGGTGGTTGGTTGTGATGTCAGAAAAGGAAAAACATGGTGGCTATTTGTTTTTCTGAGAAAAATCCATTAAGAGTAGTACAGACAGCTGGGAAGGCAGTTTTTCTGAGGAGATTCCTGCAGAACTGAGTCTCAACTCCTTACCATGTGGAGGAAGAATTCACAAAAACTGTAATTTAATATCCAGCCTTCTATAATTCCTGTGTAACCTGGAGTAAGGCACATAATCTTTGATTTTCAAAGGCAGATAGTCAAGGGAGGAATTTGTGTGGACTCCTTTGAAAATGCCCCCTTTAATCTCTTTATACATCACCTCTCACAGGCTGAACACTTCTGTCCTCTGCTTTTGTCTGTCTGCTGGCTGAGAGCTCCTTGGAGCAGGACTCACCTTGCTTTGTGGGTGTGGACAATATATTGTACAGGACTCCAGGAATGAACTGGAACCAAAGCCAAATGTGTGATGATTAGGTGACCTTTGTCACTGATAGGGACTTATTAGCTTTGCAATGGTGATACCTTGAGATGTGACCTCATCCCTGTCTATCCAGAATAGAAACTGCACCATCTACACCTGGAACAAATTGGAGACATCCAAAACTATGGAGTGGTGTGTATTCTAGATGGGCAGGGAGGTGATCACACAAGTTTCACTGAGATCTTGGGAATTGTGTTTAGATCTTGAGAATTGTGTTTAGATCTTGAGGTGTGATCATTGAAAATTAATCAACCCGTGCCAGCTCCTCCTTTAGGAACAAATTCTGCCTTCTTACACTAAACAGAAGTTTAACAGATTTACAGCAGCTCTCTGTATCTTTTCCTGAACTCATCATAGTGGCCTCTTTTACTCCTCCAAGCTATGTTTTACTCTTCCTGCATAGTTTCAGTGTTTCTCAATTTCGAAACTCTGACAGTTCTTCCCGAATCTCTCTCCCAGCATGAGCTCCCTTTCACTCTTGGGCCTGAAACAGGCTTTTTGAAAACATCCATCTCTTTTGGAGTACAAAATTACACTCTGAGGAGCAATCCTATGAGGAAGGAGAGAAGTAGGAATAGTCAGCAAATATATGGTCAGAAAAGTCAAAGCTGGGAGGAAGGGGGTGATGATTTACAACGTTGCCAGAAGAGAACTAGAGACAGAAAAAGTGCCAAGAAAGATGTTGGAAGAGAGAAAAAAGAAAATGTGGGATAGATGGAAGGATAGAAGGGAAGGAGGAATCTATAAAATTAGTTCTTTAAAAATAAATAAGGTGTAAATTGTTTGTTCTTTTTTATTGAGACAGTGATTGCTGTAGCTCCCTGAGGGTAGTTTGAGGATTCTGTTATGTTGAGCATCTAGTACAAACAATAAGATGATTCTTGTTGGCTCACAGACCTTGCAATTGGAGATTATACTGCTAAATCTTGAAGTACCCTTCTTTAGTTATAGGAACTGTCACGACCACAGATAAATGCAAAATGCGAACTTACTTTGTAGTGGGATTCAAAATGGTGAAACCCCTTTTTGTGATTAGTTGTAGTGAAGTCTGAAGATCAAAATTAATGTTTTTCACAGAAGAGGATTTGGGAGTGGTGGGGGGAATGTCTTTCTCTCATTTGCATAGAAAGATAACTGTCACAGGGTTGATACATAATGTTTAAGGTATAAATAATATATAATGTATTCTACCTCAGACAATTATATGTAAACATTAAATGTATCTTTCCAATACTTTCTGTCTTTTACCTGTGTTGGAATCTTTTTCTGTCCTTCTTTCAAAGTGAAACTAGCATTTAATTTCTGCTGGAGTTGCGTAGGCTGAGTAACACACAGTTCTCTGACCAGTTCCCTCTGGGATGATGTGATCACTGCAGTTCGTAGAATATGGGAAAAAATGTGCTTCCCTCGTAAAATCAGTGGGACAGAAAAAGCATTGATGATTTATGTTGGCTGAGATTTTGACCCAGAAGCTTCGAACATGCAGTAGCTGTTATTTACTCTATGTCACCATCAATCCCAGGCAGGAAAGACTACTAAGAGCCTTTCCTTTCAGGACTGGCATTCTTTCACACAGTCCCCACTGCCCCATCTTTACTCCCTGCCTTAGATACTTTAAACAGAAATGTTCTCCTGCGCTGGAATGGATGTCCTGTGCATCAGGGCTTTTTAAATTATCTTGAGGGCATATGGAATCTGGGAAATTTCTATTTTATGAGTTATGTCCTGCTGCAGGTTTATGACAAGATGAGTTAAACAGTAAAATATTCTTTGGATCATCTTTACACATCACTGGTTTTTACTGTAATGGCTTAAAAGGTTTCTGGTATATACTGCTTTTTCTACAGCCTGAGCAACTGGTATTTCATAGCTGTCTGTGCTGACTGGTCCATAAGAGAAGCTGCTTTGACAAACTCCACACTCAGGGAGTCATGTTGGCATCTGATTTTTGAGGGAAGGAAAGACTAAAACACTACATTTGGATGACTTTGTGTGGCTGTTAGAGTGCAAACTGTGCTGGTCTTGCTTGTGTTACACATTCACAGCAGGACAGCGACTGGTGACTACTGTAGGAGGCTGTTTCTACTGGCAAGGGTGGGTATATGCAGCTGCCTGAAAGAGGTGCTGAGTGGACGTAGTCAGTTGTCCAGAAACCTGAGGCAGTGGTGCTACAGTGAGTGGATGGAGCCAAACAGAGTGTTAAAGCTTCCTTGCCTTCTAATGACTCCTAAGCAAAGCCTGCCTGGTGACACCAGGTGCAACAGGCAGTAGGCAGTGAGAAGGGATAAGAGGTGAGATTTGGATAGCAAGGCAGCATGAGGCATAGCTGAGGTTAGAATGTCTGATGTGACTGGTGCATTTTATGGTGTAACCTTAGGCCTTCACACCTTGACATTTGCTGAAAGGAAGTGGCTTTTGTCCAGCTAAAGAGAATGGAAACTGCTTGCTATCCCAGTCAAATTCTTCCCTGTTACATTTCACAGGTTAAGGAAATAAGCTCTTTGCATTTTAGGGAAACACTTTCACATTTGGTTTTATGGTGATTGAGGGTCCCTTCTGGAGAGCAAATTGATTTCTGAAACATTTGTTACAATACATAATGAATATTGTTTCAACTACCAAAGATAGAAATCTTATAAAAGGAGCATTCCCAGATTACACCAAAGGAAAAAGCACAGGACTTCTAGTTCTGATATATATTGCTTGCAATTTCTGCTTGTTCTTGAAGGAATTTTATGCTTAAACAGGGAGTTTCTCCCTCAAACTGCTTCTCCTGCTATTTCAGACAGCTGAATCCCAGTTCAGGGAGCACCAGCACTGAAAACAAGGGTTGAGCTTTGCCATTCAGTAAAGGAAAATTTCCTTTTCCTTTTGGAAATGACAATGAAAATGAGTAACACTTAGGTTTCCTGCACAAACCACTTTTTTTTTTTTTTTAATAACGCCAGTGATGTCTCATCACTGAAGGCTACTGAGAGACAAAGACATCTGCCTGCTCTTAAAACACGGGTACAGCTGTTGCTGTAAAATTAGTACTGCAACTCTTTAGGGATTCACTGAACTCTGGAGATTCCTTTGCTGATAGGAGAGAAGGAAGATCCAAGGTGGCATTATTAGCACTTGAACTATCATTCAGCATTCAGTTCCTTGTGATTTCATAGAAAGGATATGCTGCCAGCAGAGATCATCAAATAAAAGTATGAACTGGTGGGAAAGAGATTAACTGTGTTTTAGTACCAAGGGGTTGTTGAAGAATTAGCAATGAACTGAAATTGGGAAAAGTTTTTATGACCCTAATTGTGTTCCTGAGACTATCTTGTTTTATCTTGGGTGCCTAAGTTGGCAGCAGCATCAGATCTCTCAGGGAAATAAGTGGATGCTGTCATGTATGGCTGCACAGAGAGGCTCAAAGCAGAGAGATCTGGCAAACCTGTGTGCTTATTCACCAGCAGAAAAACCGCTTCTTTTGATTCTGCTTTTAGTAGTGTCTCCCCAGCATTTCAGTGGATGATTTGCAGGACTGATGGCTCCAAACTACCGGTCTGTCCTTATCAGTTTTCTCATCACTCCTATGAAGGAAGGGCACTGCTTGCCCTTAACCTGTAACCTGCTAGAAACCACCATCTTTACTTCGGTGGCCTTTCAAACAGTGTATCATATTTCATCACACAAGTCAATATTGGTTTTTTGCTGGTTTTGCAGTAATATGTAAGGGCCATAAATACAGTATGAATTAACTGAGTTAAAAATAGGAGATGCAAAAGACTATACACAAGAAATAGTGTAATTTCAGTATTTTAGGCTTCCTTCTGTAGAGAAAGGATGAATGGGACTGGAGAGCCAGGCGGAATTACAGTTACATGGGTAGAAGTGGTTGCCTGCCCTGGACTGAGCCTTTCTGAAACACAGAATCAGTTCCATTTGCAAAGATAATTTTAGCTTTGTTATTTTGTTGTATATTGCTTGGGAATTGAAAACTATGTTTTCTCATAGCAACTCAGTGGTGTGTATTTTTGATGTGCTATACCAGCCTTATGGCGAGCTTGAAAGTGGTCCATGGCGTCGTTAGAGTATTTAAGGCAAATTAATTTGCTGCTATAATCCTTGTGCAAACCATAGGCCAAGAATCAAGACCATTTGGCATTACATATAAAAGAATAATGAAAATAGTATTTGTTATTATAATACAAATGCTCACCGTGATGGTAAATGTTTTGCAAAACTACAAAAGCTAAGTAAAAGTAAGAAAATTAAGAAAAAGTAAGAAAAGTAAGAAAGTAAGAAAAAAAGTAAGAAATTACATTTCATGCCGTTCCCTTTTGAAGGATTTAAATTTTGAAAGTATGGTCATGAAATCACTTAATTCTTCCTGGGACACAAGTTTAGGAGACTACTGAGGTGCCAGGTTACAACACATTCTTCTGGACTCACATTTCTCTTAGCTACAAAACAGAGATTATAGGATTCCCATCTCTGTACCTCAAGGCAAATGTGTATCTGCTTGTATGTGTTTGGAAACAAGTATTTATATGACTGTACACAGATTGTCATCTCTCTAACTCGAGGCAAATGTGTATCTGCTTGCATGGATTTGGAAATAAATATTTGTATGACTGTACCCAGACTGATGAAAGCTTTACAACTGACTTCCAGTGGATTAAACCTGGTTTTGAGACATATCTCTCTTCTTTGATAATCCTTCAGGCTTTATGCAGCATCTCAGTCAAAGTTTTCTACGAGGTGTTTTGTTGTTGTTGTTGCCACTTTTTATCAGCATTTCAAACATGCACAGATCGAATGAGGAACGTGGACAAACCATGAAACCTGTGAAATATTTCCAACTTGTTTGGTGAGTGATGATGAAAAGCCTAGACTGAAATGCAGGAGATTGCACTGTTTGCTTTGCTTCCTGTATCCCATGTGGTTGCAGTTCAGAGGGCCAGAGTTAGGAGCCTAAGGCCGTGGTTAAATATTAGGCAGCTGTGCTGCGTAAGCTGGTTTTAGCAGTCTCTGCCCAGTGCCTCTCCACTCTATTGTGCCAGCACAGCGTGTCTGTGCAGTGAAATGCATCAGGGCACCGACTCAGTTGAAAGCTACCTTTGCAAAAAATAAAAGGAAAAATGGTGAAAGAATGGGTTATATTTCAGCTGGATCTGGTTCCTGATGCAGTTCACGGCATTACCTTGTAGGAAGCTGAGCTGGCACAACCAAGAGAGCAATCTAGGGACAGGAGATAGCTGGTATTGCAATGGGTACAGAGGCCTTAGTATGGTCTCTAGGAGAATTCAGAATGTCCAGAGAGGGCCAGCCAGTGAATCTCAGTGCAGGTCTATTGGGATACCTCTGCTGCCCTGATGGTGCTAAGCCAGGCACGTGTGCCAGCCTCTGTGGGACATGAAGCACAATTTCTCTCATTTCCATTTTTGATCTAAAATGCTGTAGGAATATTGAACAAAGGATGTGTGCCTGCTTTGGTGAGATTTCTATCCCATTTTCACAGATTCAGATTGTTTTGACAGTTTTGGTAAGATCCTGTAAAACTCTTGAAGTTTTCAGTGCTTCTGACTTAAGTGAATCTGAATCCTTTTGGTCTGTGTGGGGAAGGAAGAAAATAACTTGGAGTGGGAAAAAGGGCTTTGGTGGAAAGGGACATAAATGAAAATGTCAAAATTTACATGTGTAAATGCAGAGTTTCAGCAACTCAGAGCTGAGGACTTAAGCCCTATGGTGGGATCAGGGAGAGGAGGAGGAAGATGAAGAGAAAGATGAGGAGGAGTGTAAGGGTTGGGTGCGATACGGTTTTTTTCCCAGCCTTGCTAGAAGTGGTGAAAGGGAAGCATGGTGTGGAAAGAATGAAATATTTTTGTCATGTCTTTTAGTGTTTGAGAATCTGTAGGCGATCCCTCTGTGTTTATGTTTCTGGAATTAAATTTTAATGTTCTTAAACATTGACAAATATTCAATGTAAATTTGCAGTGTTAACAAGAAACTTAAAAGCAGACCTTTGAAAAGCAGAGATGTTTTCTGTATTTTCCTAGTCTAACTTGAATGGCTCCAATGACTTTACACTGGGTTTCCTGTTGTGGAGAGAATTATTGTCCCAAATGGCGATAGCACTTCCGACCCTCATTGGGGGATCTTGGGGAGAAATGTCTTTAAGCCACGAGGCTCTAAAATGCTGCGGTAACGGGAACCATGGAAATACAATAGACAGAGCTTGGTCCTTGCACACATCCGTCTCCTGCTGCCTTCTTCAGACGGGGGAATGTTTGCTCTCATTATGAGATGCCTGTCTCAGAGGAAGTGCTGCTTTGTGTTTCCAGCAGGCTTGGTGACTCCCAGACTTGGAATGGTTTGAGTTTCTCTAGGACAGACATCAGTAAAAGGTTTTTAGGTTTGTTATGCACCAGGGCCCCAGTGACTGACTGTATGAATGGCATCTTTATAGACTCCTTTATAGCAGGAGTTTCCTGGGTGGATAGCAGTCAGGCTGCAAGTTTCCCAGAGTTCAGACTTCTGTATGGCTTGGATCTGGCCATTAAATCACAGATGTTTCTTTGAAAGAGCTGAGTGTGCACGAAGTCACTCCTTTCAACATAGCGTGTCTAACGACTTGTGGAAAGCACAGACTGAATGGAACTGCTATTTGATTAAAGTGTGTGTTTGGTCATTCAATATACAAAAGACCTGGCATGTGGCTGTGTTCCTGAAGACAAAGAGAATGATGTGTATTGTTTGCAGATATTTGTGTAAATATGTTTGCATTTGCATCTCTACCTTTAATAAATAGCTGCTGAATCCACAGTGTTCATAATAATAAATGTTTGCTGAGCTATCAAGTATAGATCTGAACATCAAAACAATTAGAAGTGCTAAATTTACAAAAAATGCCATATGTATGTCTTTGTATGTACATCTGTGTGTACATAAAGATCATTATATTGTGAAAATGGGCACACAGTGCAGTCTGTCCAATCTCAAATTGGGGATAGGAGTGAACAATCTGCTTTCAATCAAAATAAAATGCTTTATGTACAAGCAATGTATATATTGAATTTTTTTTTTTTACACATGTAGGAAGATTTTTTATATATGCTTTCATCTTCCTGCTCCCCACCTCTATTTTAAGCACTTAAATGCCTAATTTCTAGATGTTTTAGAGCTAGCTCAGGGAGAGTGAGAAACTGTGTATTCATGATGGTTTTAAATAGGAACTAAATTAATTTCCCTGCCACCCAAAATATATATAATTGTTCTTTAGGTAAAATCTTCACCAAAGCAATGCAAACTTTTCCTTGCTTCCTTCCTTCCTTTCTCCACTGTTGCAGTGAAAACTAAACTGCCCTCTTGTGTAGGTTATCATTTCCAGACCTGAACAATGCTTATCTGGCAGAGCAGCCGGACAAATAACACAGCACTCAGCAGGATGAGGCTCTGTATTTTAATGTGGTGAAGGCAACTATTCAAAAGAAGAGCAAAGTCAAATAATTTTTAACCATAGAAACAGCTTGTGGATCGTTGAAAAGCAACACATTTGGAACACAGATGGCTGTTTTTCTCCCCAAAAATAACAAATGAAGAAAAAACCCCTTCCTTTGTTACTTTTATTTTTGATGCAGTATTTATACTGGCTAGCTATTCAGACCTCCTTATGGACAAACCAAATGGGGTCTTTGCACTGATGAACACCCGTTATTAATTATTTTTAGCAGAATAAGAGATGACGGTTGGAAAACTTTTGAAAAGGATTTGCGTTTTCATTTTTTCTACTCTGATGAAATTTCTTCTTTTTGATAAAAATAATTCACTTAAATTTGGAAATATGAAAAATGGTATGCAGACCAGTTAGGGGCTGATAACCTCTGGTTATCAGCTAATGCTGAGAGCAATAGGCTGTCTTCCCAATTAAATCAGTGGCCAGCCAGGGGAATGGGCCAATGATTTGCAACTGCACAGTATTGAATAAGAGCAATGACTTTTTCAAGGCATATGTGAGCCACTGACTACATTGTGTCTGTCCCATTCCTGAAGGCTGGTATCAATAACAAGCCCAGGACTTGGATAGACCTCTCAGCCTACTGCTGTCTTAATGCATAAGACCTCCACTCTTCATGTCATGCAAACACATCTTGAGAGCAGGTTACATTACAGCCATGGAACTTCATCTGGGATCATGCCTTGGCAGGGGCTACAGTATGAGCCCCTGACTGTGGAATGAAAACTCTGTGGATGGGGGGCACTGTTAGGAGTTAAACACTCAGCTGGGAAGGATTTTATCCAGTATAGTAGTCTCTACCTTCCTTAGTGTTCCTAAGAGCGAGGTCCTGCTACTCCCCTGCAAAGGGCTCTTGTCTTGGGCTTGGGTGTGTGTGACTAGCAGCGTGGGATTATGAGTGGATGAAGGCTGGTCGTTGCATGCTGGCCTTACACACATTTCAGGAGGCCAAGCAATAATAATTTCTCCAGTCTTGTCCCACTGTGCACAACAGCCTACGGAGAAGTACTGGTATTTTCCTCTTTTTAAAACACCAAACAGTAATCCTCATTAGATGCAAGGTGCCTGAGACAACTAACATTAGAGAGTCTCCAGGAAACACACTATTTTATAATTAAGGAAATAGTTAAGTCTGCATAAGGTTGTCTGCCCCAAAATCAAATAAGGTTGTAAAATGTCCAGTGCCACTCCAGCCCATCCCAAATAAAATGAGCAAAAAATATCCACAGTGGCTTCTTTGGCTGCGGATCTTATTTTATGGTGTGTCACTGTCTCTGATGGCTCTGCATGTGCTACCAAGGGAGGTTCTGTTAGCAGTCATCAATTCAGCAGAAGCTGGAAACAAAAGATGGAAGTTTTTGCTCTCCTTTTCTCTATACCAGAGTGGCTGCCTGCTTTAAGAAGTATTTAAATGAGGAATAAAAAAGGTAAGATAAGGACTGTTAGAAAATGAGTTATTCTTGGCTTTCTCCTGTTCCAGCATATTTCCTGTTACACTGTAATGAAGGGTTTTGTTTTTCAAAATGGTATTTTTGGAGCCATACACCTAATCAGTACATGTTCCACAATCTTCCCATCTTGTACCTAGTGAAAAGGTCACGCAGCGCCTGACAGCAAACAGCATTTGCTCAGCAGTGGCTTTGTTCCTCTGATGCTGCCTGCATTTCATGTAGCCTTGTTTCCTGAACTCCTCCGGTGTGCATACCTATTTCACTGGCAGTTGTGCTATTGTGCATCCATGACTCAACATGGAATCCACAACTGTGACGTTTTTGTTCAGAAAAAAAGCCTGATTTCAGAAAGTTCATGGCTGGGCAGCTCAGGATGAGTTGGAAGAGTAGTTAAGGGTGATGTCCTGCTCATGACAAGTCCAATCAGTCTCCAGCATGCTTCCCATCTTCCAGTGCTGTGTTGCTGCTGCAATGCATGGGAAGCTCAACATCTATTTTTAAGTTCTCCCACGCAAAAGCTTCAGAGGGTTTGAGAGAGGAATGGGCTGATTTGCAATTAGAACCATGCAAATAGATGCTTTATGTTTGGCAATGCTACATAAAATGAAGGTGAGGAGAACATCAAACAGAAAAGTATTAATAGCAGCGTGTTAATTTGTGGGAATGTGTTTCCAGGTAAAGAGGCCAGAAGTAGGATGTGCAGTGCTCTGGTAAAATGGCTGCTTGAGATAATGTGAAGCAACCAGGTCTTAAAGATTTATAAAGTACTTTTTTTGAGATTGCTTAATTGGATAAAAAATATATGAAGGGAGACATAACACCATGGCTTCCAGCTCCTTATAGAAGAAGCCTTTAATTACTTTTTATGTATATTGAAGTTTATGTGAAGCTATTATGAGTAAGAAAAGTATTTCTTTCTTTCCTTTTAACTTCTTTTATTAGTAGTTGTCAAGACAGTCCCAAGCCAAACCCCTGCATCTGACAACTTTGATCTTTAGAAAAGTTCATGCCGGCTTTAAATTTTGACTTATCCTTCATCCATTTAATGGGTCTAACACTCCCACTTTTATAGTATTAAAGGAAAAGAAAATATGAAGAGTGCGTGATTTCCTTTTCAGGTAAAATGAAAGCCTGGGGAAATCTTGAATCAAATCCGAACACTTTTGTAGGCTGCAAATTTTTTTTACAAACTCATTACATGAAAAAAAAAAAATCAGGTTTTCCAAAAGCTTAGCACTTCCTCACTTCAGCTGGAGGTGGAAGCACAGGCACTGGGATACTGTAAAAAAAGAAGTGTTTTCTGTTTTTCAAGAATACAGGGTATTGTAAAATAAATATATTTAAAAGAAATAATTGAATTTGTCCTGTTTTGGTACTGTTTCTGGTTGTATGACAAATTCTGCAGCTGCTTATTCTTTCTTAAAGCTATTTTCTTGATAAGCAGTGGACAGGACTTTTTTTTTTTTACTGTAGAATCTGTGAAAGTCTGAAGGTGACCACTGAGTGAAATAATACTTAAGATCCAAATGGGCAAGGTTAAAGTGCTGCTTTTTCCAGTCCCACTTCAATCAGAGAAGTGACTAGTACTACTGTAATGATGAGATGAGTAGATGCTCCCAAAGATAGTCGAATATTAAAGGTTGAAAATCCTCAGGGAATCACATGCCCTTCTTATGAACTGCTGGAAATATGCTTCATCATCAACTGCATTCTGTGGGTAGATGCCAATTATATGAAAGCCTGTCTCTCTAGATCTGTTAGTGTTATTTCAGTGCTTGGGGTCTGGAGCTTAATACAATATGCTCTTTTCTTCTCTGACTAGTAAAGCAGCACAAAATAGAATTATTAGTATAAATACACGTTGCCTACAAAATGTAAATCCAGCAATTAGACTTTTCCCTGGTGGTGTTCTCTAATGAGTGTTACCATATTCTTTGTGTTGCTGTAGGGAAGCAGTGGGTGTAGCAGTGGGGTTTGGCTAATTTACGAGGGAATCCTCAGGATACAAAATTTTTCCTTGATAAGAGGAGAAACAGCTTGTATTCCAAGCAACATTTATCTCAAGCAAGCTTGCCTCCCAAAAGTATAACACTGGGAGCATCAACATTTACAGCTTATGATATGATTGCTGAGGTCTTCTGATATGTGCAAGCTGGTGAAAACCTCTATGGAGGGAGTTACTTAATCCTCTCTAATCTTGAGAAACCCTGTATAGATGTAGGGAAAGCTCTGGCAAGCAAGAGGTGGCTGTAGAGAGTTATTGAACATTTTGAGAAGTCTAATGGTCCCCCTTCGGGTTGAAAAATATATTTGCCCTTTCTTCTTTTTGCACTGATTTGGGTGTGTAAGACTGTTGATATTTTATGCATTCATTTTTGTAATTTATGGCCCTGTGTCGTGGGCCTTGGTTTGTATGTGGTTTGACTATGATGTGATTATAGATGGTGTAATATTTTGGTAAAACTGTAGTGGAAAATGCTTCTAATTTGAAAGTGAAATGCTGGTGTTGTCTTGTCAAGACAGCACCTTATACCATTGTGTGACCTCTGTAGAAAAAAAAAACCTGACCCATGGTAATCTAATTATTGTCTGTTGTGATGGGCAGATAACAAAGTAAATATTGGAGTGGACTGATTGCCATCTCCACTTTAGGAGAGGGACCTTGACAGCCTTATTTCACTGAGCACAGCTGCTTCTACCTTTTTTTTTTTCCCCTCTGTGTGGTGACTTAGTACTTTGTGTTGTTGGAGGAACTCTAGGGCAGCTGATAGTAGCCCTGAATCATATCTTGGGAGTGCTGAGTGATAACTGTTCCCTGTCTGCTCAAGGGTTTTTTTCACTCTCAAAGCTATCTCTGTTGGTGGGAGACCCTGGCAAAATACAAACTAAGGATACTTAGTGCCACTGAAAATCAAGTTTGATACTGGGGGTCCAAGATTTGGGTCCACAAATGTAAGCAACCTCAAATAGGAACATAATTTATATGGTACTTAAGTAATGACAGAAGCCGTAAATGACATCAGGGTGGCTACATGTGCTAAAGCAGATTGATTGCCTTGGTTTGTTATCAAATATCTATGTGGTTTTCATTATGTATTCCTGAGGATGCATTCAAGAAGTTTTCTGCAGGCAGGCAGAAACTAATTTTTCTTCTACTTTAAGCCAACTGAAAGTTGTTTAACCACATTAGGTCTAAACCAAACTTTACAGAAGGATACACCCTTAGTGGTGATGTAATGTACTCTTTGTGACTAGACCTATGAACACGGGAGATTTGCTTTGTGTGTTGCGAGACCACCATGTAGGAAAATGTATGGTTGCTGAGATAGATCCCTCCATTCATTATGATAGTTTAGTAAAATTCAGCTCATCTTTCAAGAAAGAGCAGAGCAAGGGGGAACCTGAGCTTTATGCAAGCCCATGTCAACTAATGAAGCAGCCCAAAGCAGAGGTATTAAGTGAAAAATTCTTGGGATCCTAGGTCAAATGTTTGGCAAACATAAGTCTGAGTTGGAGTGAATTCAGGAAGTCTCAAGCAAAGGAAATCTGAGAAGCTTTTTCACGGTAATTTTGGATTCTTCCAGAATTCATGCAGTAAGACTAAAGGAGTCTGTGATGAGGTCTAGTACTGCCCTGATGAAATCAGGGGTACCCTTAGTCTGAATATCAAGGGGGCTGATTGACTCTCAGGGCTTATGTCTGAGGCGAAGCTGATGATAGTTTCGCCACTGAATTGTGTTTCTAATATGCAAATGCCAAGGATGTACTATAATGGGACTTCTTTCCTAACCAGAAAAAGTTTTTTTCCCCCAATGTATTTACTCATTTTAGGAAATGTAGAGACATTTTCAGCATGTAAAAAACCTCCAAAACCCCATTTCCTTACTTAAAGAATATTTTAATTTTAAATGTAAGCTAATTATACACAACTGAAAACCAGGTCAAAATAAAAATTAAACATTACCGCATTAACAGAAAAAAAATGCTGTAATTGCCCCAAATTGATTTTCCTTTTTTTTTCTTTAATCTGAAATTTTACTTACAAAAATGACTTTGCTTTTGACATTTTAAATTCATTTGAACAAAAAATATGGTATCTAAGATATTTTTGCAAGTTAAAAAGCCATTTTCTGCCCACTTCAGCTTTATGTCTGACATCTTATCTGAACCGCCAGCTGAAAATGTGCTTGATGAGCCAAATTTAATCAGTAACTCCAAACAGTCCAAACTTCAGAGATAGAGTGCAGCCTGATTTTGGAATCTATTCTGATTCCGGAATTCCCTTTGAGATCTGAATCACATGGTGAACTTTTGTCCATTACAAAACTAGGAAGAGATTGAAATATCTTGTTCTATAATCTAGGTTTTTGGGGTCATTTCTGAGATCAAAACTAAAGTCTTTGCAGCACTTCTTTGAAGTGTGCTGTATTGTCTCACTATTTTACTGAGGCTTTTTAGTTTCCAAATTTTTCTCTCTAAATTCCTATAGATATTCAGGTAATAGCAAATATTTCCTACCTTTTTCAGTGACTAAGTGATCAAGAACTGTAGATGCACAGGAGTGTTAACAGCATTCAAAGACTTAATTTGCAGGAGCTACAGAGGAATGGAAGAAAGAAAAAATGAAAAGCAAACATTAATGAGGTAGGACTGGCTGCACTTGAGATGGCACTGTCACTCTGCTCTTTTGGGCTCTGATTTTGAACCAGGGGGTGTCTGAACTTTGCTGGATGACAGGCAAATGCTGGAGATGATGCATTTCCCAATTAAAAATTGAGTTGTGCACCAGGAGAATTTGGACCCTTTCTCTACCTTTCCAGCCTCTTCCTTGATTTCTGGAGCCCCGCAAGGAGGAGGAATGTAGCAGGCAAATTAGAGTTGGTGCTTTGCTTTTAGAGAAAGGTGCCCTGCTGGGAACAGAAGCTGCTCAAATATTTTGGGCTGTCTCCTACAGTAGCTGCAGTCTTTTGCCTACCTTCTGGTAACTACCCACCCTGATGAATCTTTAATCAGTAAAAATAAAATGGAGTTGATGATCGTTTGCCTTGCAGTGAATACCTACTGGGTTGGGAGACTGGGAGAGACATGAGAGGGATAGTATTCATTATTTATAGCCATTCCTATAGTGCTTATCACCACAGTGCCTATAAGTGAGCACCATCGACAAGGCTCTAAATGTGAGATAAAATTTAATAATGCATTAATAATAATGTGCACTTGTCTGTGTCGGCAGCAGTTGTGACAGAGATGACTTAAAATGGAAGAAGGGAGAACTGCCACAGCTCAGTGAAGGTGGAAATCTGATGGAAGAGGAGGATGCAGGGGAGCCAGGGAGAGCCATGGGCTCAGTGAGGGGAGAAACCAGTCCAGAGGTGCCAGGGTCCGCCCGGGAGTCAGGGCAACAAAAACCATGAGTGGGAGCTTGGCAGCTTTGCAAAAATGAACATGTTTTAACAGCATATTCATGAGTAAATAGGAATGTGCTTAAACTTAATTATTAAAGGCTTCCCATGTTGCCCTGCCACATACATATGAACACATGCAGAGGCCTGCATGGCTCCTGCTCTGAGGCAATGACAGAAGATGACCAAGCCTGGAGTTTGCCTTGTTAAAAGTCTCCAGTTCAAAGCTGACACCCCAGCTAAGGAAACTTCTCCCTCACCCATCTTGCTTTAATTTGTTATCCTTCTCTCTTGTTCATCTCTGTTCACTTTTCCTGCCTCTAACCTGGAAAGAGGCAGTTCACGTCCCTCTGTGTTAGTACTGAGGAGAAGAGCCATGGGAATCGACTTACCAGGACAGTGTGAGGAAAGGAGGGTGGTCATAAACAGAGCCAGAAGCAATGCACCTGGAGCAATGCTGTTTTCATTCAAACCTGCATCAAGACTAACTCATTTGTCATTCATCACTTCAGGGAGAGAGAAATGTTTTCCACTGCTACTACCTGCTCGCGGCTTATCTTTCTGTTGTGTGACCTCCTACAGAAAACAACTGCAATGCAGGTTGATAGCAATGAAAGAAGTTGAGAAACAAGGAAGTAGTTTCTTCAGATACAGGTCAAGAGATCTTTTTTTCAAAGGCAAAGCTGCAGTTTGTAGAGGTGGATGCTCTGTGGCTGGGTAGAAGGCTGTGTGTTCCTGGCCACAATGCTCTGCTCATCTCTCCCCCCATGTGCAGACAGTTTCTTAGGTATTCCACACAAAGAATCCATGTTTAAGCCCGTTCTCTAGTTGGAGTACCTACTTCATAAGCATCTTTGGCAATCTCAGTTCAAATATTCATGAAAGAGTTCAAATACTAATTTGCTGCAATAACCACAGAAGAAATGTTTTTGCAGACATGTGGCTTCTATTTCTTTCCTCTAGTGCTGTGCTGTCACCCTTAGACAAAATCTGCTTCCTAAACCCCTCTGCTTGTCCTCCTTACCAGGTCCTCCTCTCCATTCTCATTTTTCATGAAGGCACAAGAACACCTAACAACCCTAAGAGTTGAAAAAGGTCCTGAAATTAATACAATGATGAGCATTTACTGAAAGTATTTTAGAGGAACAGTGGATACACCCCAGAATCATAGAATCAGCTAGGTTGGAAAAGACCTCTGAGATCATCTAGTCCAAGCTGTCCCACCCAGAGGAAAATACTGCTAGACCTGTAAATAAAAATAAATCTGAATAAACACCAAAGAATCAGGTGGCAGGAACTGAGAGTCATGTCTGCTAAGTAGCCTGTTTCTCTTCTGGACCAGTTGATGTTATTCTAGTTGTACTGAGTCGGTGCCCTGAAAAGGTCCATGGCTGGGACAATCCATCATCTTCCTAGAGTGGGTGGTAACCTTCAGAGTGGAGTTGTGTGACATTGACTCTCATTAGTCAGGTATTGCATATTTGTTGTCCTCCCACTTCTGGACATACATAATGGGACTCCATTTCACTGAAGGTGTCCGGGATGTTACAAATCAGTAGCAGGAAAATCCTAGGGTGTTGAAAGCAAAATTTATTGTGATGAATTCACACTCAAACTACTGTGGGTTTTTACAAATAGACTTTGCAGTCCATAAATCCCCAAGCTTTAAGGGAAGAGAGAAGCTGGTGTAATACATCTATAGAAGCTTTAGACTGACAGATATTACGGTGGTCAGAGCACACAAGGTTTAGTCGGTGTGATGGTGTGTTGCAGTTACAGATGCTTTCTGAAACTATTAAGACTGGAGTTTTGTTTCTCTGAATGTCTCAGTTTCATGTTAGAGCAATATATGAAGTTCATAATTAAAATTGTCTTGATCTGCAACTCCTGTAGAGGACAAATATTTTTGTTTATAGTGAAGATTACTGAATTATATTCTATTGCCCTGACTTCTGGTATTTTAACCAGCAAAACCAAATAAAAATAGTGCTGCCCCTAATAGTAAGCATGATCCTCTCACTGGCTTCATGTGAGCATGTGTGATTTTATTTCTGTGTTTGGCTCAGGAAGCACAAGAAGTCTATCATCTGGCTGTAAGAAATTAATGATTAATTCCTCTAGAGTAAGTGGCTCTCAGTTAGTATAGAGCCATTTGAGCCAGCTCTTGTGCCAGCCATCACATGTTGGCATAGGCTCTATGGGGAAGGGTGATGTGGGAGAGAAACCAGGAGATATAGAACCACTCAACATTCTGTTGAGCTGCAAGTTTCGTTTGTTTTGTTTGTTGGTTTCAAGTCTAGGAAGACTCATAAGAAGTTGTAGCTTCCCTGTCAATATGAAATTTCATGCAAAATGCTGCAGGCTTAGTCCCAGATGTGAGCACGGAGGCAGGAATGTATGAACTTTTTCTGCACACTCAGCTTCCCTTTTTCTCCTGATCTGCGCAGACCTTGCAGCATGCTGACATGTGGCAGGAAACCTTTTCTTCCGAAGGTCTTGCTTCCATTGCCTTAGATTATTGGCTGGTGACCACTTACAGAGCAGAAGATTTGCTGCAGTGAAAGAAGTACAAGAATTCCAAAGCTTTCCCCTGGGAAAACAGAAATAAATAAAAAGAATGAATAAGAGCTACAGTAACAGAGGCAAGACAATGTCCATGGAGCACTTTGGTAGCTGGTGTGGGAGGGAAGTGCACAATTTATGACTCCAAGACACTGGCTCACCTTTTAGGTATTTTATAAGATGAGCTCAGTAGGATGATGCAAACATTGGCAGCAGAAGATAATGTCTCATTTCTGTTGGCTCCATCCTGTTGGCTAATTGCAATAGATTTGGCCATCAGAGACAAATTACAGAGACTTATCTGCAAATGGTGGGGAGGGAACTTGAATGTTTTTCACACACATGCGCTTTAAAAGAGGAATTTTGTGAATAAAACTTTGACTTCTGTATACATGCTGAGAAGGCCATAAAGATCAAATGTCTGCATTTTGGATTGAATTTCAAAAGCCACTAAGTGTTAGAATTGAGATCATTTGAACTGTCCTTTGAACGCTGTGTCTGTATGACCCAATAGAGGGTAAAAGTCAGAGTTGGGCAGAAAGGCTAAATGGCTTTGGCTTGAGTCTTTATGTGCTTTAGTAAGGAATAGAGTGCCAATATCAGAGTAGAGTTTTTTGGCAGATTTTCTTTTCTCATAGCTGCCCCTATCCTTTTCAAAAAAAGAAATTGAAGGTTCTGGCTAGCTTGGTAGCATAGACAGCATTGAGCACCTGTGTTCCAAAGAGGCGTGTGTGTGTTTGTGCCACTGCTGATCCATCTGTGAAACATGGCAAATGCCAGTGGCAACAGGCACAGGGACTATGCAAAGCATGTGGCACATGCCCAGTAGTAAAAACCTTGAGCAAACAGTGCCACATGCTATGAAGTGACAAGAGACTCAAGAGCTCGCTTTTATCCTTGCAGGTGTTTCAAGGGTAAACACCACTGAGAAGCAAATGCCTGACCTAGGGCAAATCCCTCCTTTTCCCAGGTGTTACAATTTCTTATCCAGGTCCTTCTCTTCTCCAGCTGGAGTGAAGAACGGCAGGGAAGAAACTCTGATTCTTTTGGTTTAAAATAGGTTGGTACTTTACAAGCTACCAAGAGGGGAGTTCTCCTAAGAGCTAACACTGTGCAAGAAGACTGGAAAATATGTTAGAGGATCATTGGAAGATGATGGTAGGAGAAAGTGGGACTGTGTCTGAAGGTGGCATAGGATAGAAATTAAATCCACTTTGATGTGAGATATGGAGCACAAAGTGACAGGAAAAGCTAATATGGGACAAAGAATTTAAGTTATCAGGGTGAAGGTCATTTAGGGTTTTATAGCCCAAACTTAGCCATCATTTGGGTCTTGCCTCAGCATTGGTTCTTCTATTAGTGAAAGTTAATAGGATCTTCTAAATGGCTTGCAGGAACCAACCAGGGTGCTGCTATACCCCCACAAAGCAGCATGTTCATGACATTGTGAGGCAGTGCAGTGCTCGTCAAAGAGTTTTCACTGCAGCTCCCTTGAGCTTGGGGGAAGCACTATCTGTGTGCTGGTCGTCCAGGCTGCATCCCCCTTCAGACCTGGGGGCTGTCCCACACACCTTTGTTGTGCGAAGGGTACGAGTGGCAACTTCCCTTATCCAAAAGATGCAGAAGACTAAGCCCAGCACCCCGGTTACTGATATGGAAGGCAGTATTTGCCCATCCATGGGACCGTGGGAGATATTAGATTTTGGAATTTTGGAAAGGTTTGCGTTTTGTTTGCCGTGCTGAAAATAATGATCTCCTTTGCAGTAGAACTGTCATTGCAGTCACCCTACTCAAGGGATTAGGTTAATAGTCCTTGATTTAGAGACATGAATTCACTTTTTTTCTCTTTCAGAGATCACTACCATGTGACTCAGCCTCTCCATAACCATCTGGCCAGGACTGGTCCTAAGTGTGTTGAAAGGATAAGTAAGCTGAAAGATGAGATGTTCAGATTTATACTAAGGAAGTCAGTGGTGGTGTAACATCATAGCTAGATACTCTTTAAGTGCAGTTTTAAGTAGGGTGCACTATAGAATGTGTATTAATAAAATATGAGATGGTAAAAGTCTGTTTTCCCTGATCCTGGGTGGTTTTCTTTCCTGGAATCCCTTTGAAATAGCAAGAATAGAGTCATTTTAGCCTCTTCATTAAAAGTATTATTTAATCCCACACACTATAGTTCCTTAAGCATAAAAATAATCTACTTTACACTCAGTGGGAACAATGACATGCCCCAGAGCATATTTAAAACAGAACTCCTAGACACAATTACTTGGCTTAAAAGGGTCTGAGCTACATTTATTTTTATGGAAAAGCTTACCAAAATATGCAAACAAATCTTAGTAATTTCTATTCAATTTCCCTTCCTTTCCTAGAACCTGACTGATATGACTAAACACTAGAAAATCTTGATTTTTTTAAATGACTAAAATATCTATTTCTTCCTTGTATATAAGAAGTCAGTTCTCAGCCTGGTGGTTTTTTTTTTCTCTCTTAACTTTTTTCCCCCCTACTTTTCCCAAGTATCTCTTCAGTAGTGCTTGTGACTGGATTTTGCTGTTTATTTTCTCAACAGTGTTATCTGAAATGATGTATACTGTATTTAGAACCAGAGTAACATTACACACATATGTGAATATACAGTATATATTGTGTATGGTCTGCTTATATATACCATGCACCAAAAATGCTGCCTGCTTTTGTAGATATGCTAGAGCTGTTTATATTGCATATATACTGTATGTACACTACTTAAAACATTACAATTTTAAAGAAAATTTATTGTAGGGAGCAGCAATTTCAGTAATGTTTGCTGAGTGGAAAGCAAAAGACACTGTTAAAATGTAAAATACTTGCAAATTAAATGCTGTCTCACTGCATTTCTCTTTTCCAAAATCTCTGTGTCTGGACTGAGAATGTATTTTTCTTGCCTGGATTTAAAAAGACACCTCTCAGGAGAGTTAAATAGAAACCAAATAACACCATGGCATCTTTGTTTGAAAAAGTGTCTGGGAAAGATTATGCGGTGCTCAAATCCTGCTCTGCTTGTAGCAGGTTTTGTAGCTGTCAGATTGATGTGTTTAAGTATTTTTTTTTCTATAAAAGGCCCAGCAGTGAAATATTATTTTACCTGTAATGAAGTACAAACATTTTAAAGTAAGAAAGATAACTCTTCTACTCTTTTGGTCTCAGCGTGCCTGGTTTTAAAGTGATGGCTTGTAATACATGAAGCTAATAGAGTTAGAAATATTCTAAATCTGCTCTATGTGGAAACGAGGTGCAAAGGCTGACAGATGAGCTTTAAAAACCCTGAGACTCTCAGGGGTAGGAGACAGCTGCTTTATTCACAAGGATGTGTCAGTGTGGAGGTGTGGTCACAGTGTAAGAGCAGCAGAAAGAGAAAGGTACGTCTTAAAGTGTCTTGTTGAGTCTGTGGATTTCCAGTGTAAAAGGACAACTTCTTGTCTTCTGAGCAATCTAGTGTTAAAAACTGTTTTGGGGGCTGTCCTGTCAGGAAGTTATCCTTGGAGAAAAAGGGGATGAAGAGCTGAGTGTGGGGAGAGCTTTCCGGCAGTGGCACATCTGGGGTTACACAATGGGAGAGTCTCTCACCTCTCATCACACCTATGAGTGCACTCAGCCTTTTCTCCTGCTGTTTAACCTAAATTTCCCTGTTTTTAACATCACGCTGTCGCCACTAATGATACCTCTGAGCTATGTACTAAATTATTCTTTCTCTGACTTTCAGTTCTTCCTTTCAAATACATGAGGAGTTTCTAGCAATGCTTTTAGCATAGATGGGCTGACTTACAACCAATTACTGTATTTAACCAAGCCCCAAATGATCTTAAATCTGAGAACTTCACATGTTCTCAGGGCTAGCTGAAGGAAAATGCTTTAAATTAGTTTTATCAATAATTTCAATGCTTTTCCTCATTTTAACAGCTATAATCTATTGTAATTTGGAGAAAAGGAAGCCTTATTTTTTTTTCTAAGACATTTTTGATAAAATATTCACAGAGAAAACTTGTATTGAGGAGAAACAAGACTAGAAAAAATGTAAAAAGAGAATGGTGATGTGATTTCCCTTAGTAAAAACTAAATGAGATATTTTGGAAAAAAGTTGCAAAGAGAAATAATACAAATAACATACCTTTTCACTGGAGAAAAACAACAAAAAAACCCCAGACCCTGCTGGGTGAGAAGTCTTTTTGCATTGAAAGAATAAGGAAAAGAAAACATCGGCTAATTGTACCATACTCAATGATTGTTGACATGTATGTGAGGAATCTGGTCAATAAGCTCAGCACCAACTAAGAGCAATGTGCTATCCTTGGTCAAGGCAGTGAGGACCATAGAATCACAGAATGGTTTGGGTTGGAAGGGACTTTAAAGACCATCTAGTTCCAAGCCAACTGTCAAGGGCTGAGACACCTTTCACTAGACCGGGTTGCTCAGAAATCTAAACAGAACTTGGATTTGGGGCTATTTTGGTAACTCTGAGAGTTACAGATTCACCTCTCCAACACTGTATGGGGATTGGAGAGCCCACCAGTGTTTGTAACAGCCAGGTGCTTGTCCTTGCCAGAGTTTCCTTTTAGTCTTCGACTTTATATATAGTGCATTTCCTTGTACTTTTGTGAATAAATCATCTTAGATGTCCAGGACTTTTCACAAATTCAATAGCTGAGTCTCTTATCTTCTCTGGTCTAGCAGATCTCTGTATCAGCTATTTAAGTTGTGTCTTAAAGTCCCCCTTATTCATCCTGATCCTTTCTACCAGCTGGTCCCTGGGAGCTTTGGCAGTGCAGTTCTGCTTGAACGTCTGACACTTTTCTAATCTAGGTTTTCTTTTCCCTTCCAGCCCTTAAGCAGTAGGTGCCATGTCCTCTTTCTTGCTTACATTCTCCTATTCCAGTCTGAAAGACAATAACATCTTGTAGGATTCTTATTTCTCCTCAGTTATTTGTTTCATTACACATTGTTTTATAGGGCAGGTTATTGTCCTCAGATGACACTGTCTAGAGATACAATGGGGTATTTAACACCAACATGTCAAGGAATTCAGCTGTTCCTTTACAAGTAAATGGAGGAAGGTTGTAAGTTTGAGAAGAAAGATACGTTTCACCCCCAGGGTGGTCACTAAATTGAGCTGCATTACACGGTAAACTGGTTCCTCACCTCCACGGTAGGATCTGAGGAAAGGTTTGGGGAGGGGAGGAGGGTTGCATGCACGCTACAGAGAACATATGCAACTGAGTAATGTGTTACTGCATGCACTGCTTCTTTCCTTCTGCTTCTGCCACAGTAAGATCATAGACAGTTGGTTTTTGTGAAAGTGGATGCTTCAGTGAAACTAGTCAGAATCGAAAAAAATACTGACAGTTGGGAAAGGAAATAACTGCTCTGGGATGTACTCTGTTCCTCAGGTGTATGGATGAAAAGAAAATATTCCTCTGCAAAATGGATCATTGATGTATTTGCCATTCCTCTTTCATTGACAGAAAGTGTTTTTGCACAAGACAAATGTGCGTTTGTGAGCACATGAACACACAGACATACACACACAACTTTCAAGTCAGAGAGAGAGGATGCACACCTATTACTGAAGGTGCAGTGCTGCCTGTACATTTTTGCTGACCTGCTTCATTTATGTTTCTTTGGAAACTGCATTACTCTTTCTCACTGGTGGTGCCCTATAGTTGTGAGCACAGTTAGATACAGAACGAAGAAATGGTCCTTGCCTCTCAAATACAGTTGTATTCCCCTCATAACATTTTTCTAAAAGTCACCAGATTTTCTTTCTTTTACTGAATAATATAAAATAAAATAGACACAATAATTGCTGGGACAGCTTGTGAGTGGATGCTAGCTCTTTTGCTGTTTTAAGCTCTGAATATCCGTTTAAATGAAGATAATTTTTTCTACCTCATCTTATTAGGATGAATCTGTTGCTTTTAAGATTTACATTTTGTGCTTTTTTTCACCTTCTCTGTTCTCTTCTTCCAGTTTTGAAAGTTACTGAACTGAAATAGCTGAAGGTAAGAGACTCTTAGGAAGAAGTTCAGCCTGGAGAAGAGGAGACTGAGGACAGATTTAACAGCAGTCTACAACTTCCTCATGAGGAGAAGTGGAGGGGCAGCCACTGATCTCCTCTCTGTGGTGATCAGTGACAGAACCCAAAGGAATGTCCTGAAGTTGTCCCAGGGGAGGTTTAGGCTGGATATTAGGAAAAGATTCTTCATCCCAAGGGTGACTGGGCACTGGAACAGGCTCCCCAGGGAAGTGGTCAAAGTCATCATGGCACCAATCCTGCCAGAATTCAAGGAGCATTTGTTCAACGCTCTTAGACACAAGGTGTGATTCTTGTGGTTGTCTTATTCACGGTCAGGAGTTGGACTTTGATGATACTTGTGAGTCCCTTTCAACTCAAGGTATTCTATAATTCTGTGATAAGTGTCCCACCTACTTAATTTGTTCTTATTCTCACTTGGGCATCTGCTTATACCTACTGCTGGGAACGAGCATACCTTTGGTGTGACCCACTGTAGTCACTCTTATGTTCCTATTTCATTTGACAGTGGTTTAAATTTACAAGAAACAATACTATAATAATTTCCTCTTTTCAGTGACAAACATCTTTGGCAAAATCTTAAAGTGGTATAAGCTTGTAAGTCTTTCGCTTCTCAGTTTCTATAAACTCTTCTAATGGTGGGAAGAAGAAAATGTGTTTTATCCAAAATAGATTCATAGGCTGCTCAAAATGCCTTGAATTCACAAAATACAGGGATGCTTTGTGGACTCAAATGTTTAAGGCAGTAAGACAGCAAGGCTCCATTTTTAGGGAACGAAAAAAAATAAAGGAACATATGCTCAAGCAGTCTGTGGAAATAGCCCTGAAGCTCCTGAGAGCTGGGACCACTGTGCTGTGTGTGCAATGTGGATGGGCACTGGAGGGCCAGGACACAGCAGCTCTGAGGATGTTCACACGGGAGTTGTTCTACCAGGTAGTCTACAAAGCAAGCACTGACATGAAATGCAAGAGGCTATCACTATTCTGGTGCTATTTCTTATTCTTCCTTTACCTTTGACAAGCATCCCAGGGCAAGGAGTGTCTTTTGCCCATAGGGAGTCCCTGTCATTGCTGCTTGTGGGGCAGGAGGTGAAATGACTTGCCAATAGTTTGCTGAGTAATCCAGGAGACCAGTAGCAACATTAGAAAAGAAAACTCAGTGTCTTTGGTCTCAGGGCACCTCTCCACAGCCAGACATGGAAATGTAAAGCCTGCTGCCCTTTCTGCTCCCCTTCCCTCCCACTTGCTGAGGGTGAGCCAGCTCTGACTGTGCAACCCTGTAGCTATTGCTGAGCCTGGACTAATGGGCAAGGCCGGGAAAGCAGGATATTTTAGCCTGGCAATTGAGATGCCTGCACAGCTTCAGGACCTGACCTGAATTGTGCTCTAGTGGACAGGCAGAGCTGGAGGTACCCGTGCCAATGTGCCCTCAGCCCAGTGTGATGCTCAGGGCACCACTGAGCCTCTCGAATCTTCAACCTCTTTTATAGCCTCTGGACTCTATTGTAATACAGATAATAACTTGTTAATTTGTTCACATGAAGAGGAGTTCACTGGTTCAGTCACTATTTTTATGTGCAAATAGAGAAGTACATTACACTGGAAAGGCCTTTCACAGATTTTCAATTCCTAAGATAGACATTAGAGTGTACAATGTCTTACTAATCACACAGCTGAGACAACCTTTAATACTAAAGACTTCTGATCTGTTGTGGGGTTTGATTTGGTGGGGTTTTTGTTGTTTTTGTTTTTTACTATTTGCCATTTCCATCCCTATCTTTCTTGCTAGTCTTCTAATGGCTTGGAGTCAATTTGTACAAGGTCTGCAAGTGTCTGTTACCTTGTGAAAAATGTAGGGCTTATGTAGGTGCTAAGAAAGCAAAGAAACTAAACAGCTTCTGAAATGACGCACATTTAAACCTTGTTTAATTCTTTCCATTAGCTTCAACAGGTTATCCACCTTCTCAGAAATAAAATCTGTAAAACATTCCCATCTCCATCAGTTGAATTCTGTCCCATCAATTACTCAGATTGGATCCATAGCCCACTAAAATCACTGTGAATCTTTCATAGGTATACCATTAGGAGATTGGAACAAGCCCAAACCAAAGTATGATGCTCCTTGTTTTTCTTTCGATCTCTGTTATACCTGAAAGACATGATTAAGTGACTGAAATTTGTGATAGAGGCATGAATTTGGATAATTCATTTTAATGAATACTTTCATTAATTAATTACTTTCCAACCAAATTAATACTTCACAATCTCATTCATGGCAGCACTGGAAGCAGCTCTGGCTTTGTTTAGAGTAGTGCTATGAGGACTTTGAACCTTTGACCTTTTTCTTCCTTTCTGCATGTAGAAAGTCTTGGAAAATTCCCTAATGGCACAAATTATAGGAGATGTCAGACCTGACTCTGGGAACTCTTGCACGCGCTCTGTCTCCCTCTGCTTTTTTCCCTACTGCACTTGTCAGAATGTGAGGAGAAGATAATCTTCATTTTACACAGGGGAAATTGGATGCAGTGGAAATGTATCATAGCAGTGAAAAAAGAATTGACAAATAACCCCCCTCAACATGGTGTTCAGATGTACAGATTTTTTATTCCCTCCCCTCCCAGTCCTGGCTGTACTTGTTTCTGAATGATGGTGAGGGGAATAACAATTCCTTTTCTATCTCAGAGCAGGAAATCAGCAAGTATAATACATGTATATGCATAAAATGCAGCAACAGGAGCTATTGCCAATTTAAACTATTGTCTTCCTAATTTGGAGAAAAAAGGCTGTCTTACTGTCTTTATAGTAAAAGCCTCAAACAGATTAGGTCAAGTCTCTGCAGACAAAGTAATTCTGTGGTGCTTAAAATGATAGGAACTAATCTCCATGAAAGCTGAGTCCAGGGGTAAAGGCTATTAAAGATAGCTACATGCTATAGGCAGAGGAGAAGATAAGAGGTCCAGCTCATAATGAGAAGCAATAACTCTACACACTTTGTTTACAGTTTACCCCAAAGACCACAGATTAACACAAATCTCAGAGCATCTTTATTATGGCACTGCATTGGAGAGGCGCTGCCAACAGAGGATGGAATTGCTAAGTAGGCTGGGACCATCTGTCCTCTCGGGGAGGTGAAAACGTGCATGATTGAGTGACACCTGCTTGTCAAGTATAGCCTGCTGGGAAATTTTCTCTTGGATCACTGAGCTTCAAGTACATTACCTGCATTAAAATCAGACAAACAATCTCATCACCATTATGCATTTAAGCAACTCATAGCAATACCAAAATAAAACATATATTCAAGATCTCTAGATCTTGCAAGATTAGGAGCTCATGTTTTGTTTTCCATATTGGCAAACTTAGTTTCTGAAGGAAATTGAGCATTTAAAAAAGACATTTTCTGTTATTTTGAGGAACACTGGAGATAAAACAACAGGCAATACAAGCTGGCTTTTTTTTTCTTTTAAAGCACTGCCTTCTCACTATAAAACAAGTATTTGCAGACTTTATATAGATGCAAGGATTCTCCCTATGAAATGGAATAATTTTGATTGCACTCTGCCTTTTGATTGCACTCTGCCTAATGCATGGCATCGTCCCTTTTTAAATATTTAGTCGCTTTGGAACATATTTAAGCAGTATTTAATAAAACTATGCGAAGAAGGACAAAAAAATATGGGCTGACAATCCTGACTGAACTCATGATTGAGAAGAAAGCTACTCCTTCCCCTTCCTTTCAAAAAGCACCACAGCATGACTTAAGGTCAGAGTGTCAGCCTGAATTTCCAGTACAGATCCTGATTTTCCTCTCTTGAGCTTGATCATTAGACCTAAATCTGGATGTCACTGAAAATCACAGGTGATTTTATCAGTGGCTCTAATAAAGGGGATGTTTGTGTCAAGATTTGACATTTAATGTGATTTATATTTTTTCTTCAAATAAAGGCTCATTTTTTTATTAAGTAGAAATATTTTTATGCTTATCATTAAAATCTTGGTATCCATATATAATTAGTGTTCTCACTTGTTGAATTTCAGAGTTACAGGCACCAAGAAAAATCTATTAAAAATAAATGCAAAAATAAAAGGAGTCAGAGAGAAAAAGAAAGTGGTTAGCAGGAATTGTGTGTCCTGAGTAAATAGCACTATCAGTCCTATTGCAAAATAGCTTGTAGTTCTGTAATTGATTTAGTAAAGAAGTAATTCTATGAACCTGGCTTATTAAAGCTTATTAAAGACAATGACCAAAACTTCAGTGGATATTGAATCAGGTCCTTGCAGTATTAAGAGGGCTGCTATGCTTCAGTTTTCCATTTTCCAGTCAATAAATAATATGTTTCTTCTGGACTGTAGAATGGAGACTGTGTATATTACATTGTGAGGGCTGCAACTACCCACCAAAACCATGATACAAGTGATAAATATATGTGTGTTTTTCCCAGACAAAGAATTCAGGAGAGATGCAAGTAGAATTACAGAATCACAGAATGGTTTGGGTTGGAAAGGACCGTAAAGATCATCTCATTCCAACCCTCCTGCCAAGGGGCAGGGCTGGCATCTACTACACCAGGTTGCTCAAAGCTGCCTCCAACCTGGCCTTGAACATTTCCAGAGATGGGGGCAAGTATAGAGAGTAGGATCCATTGTTTTCTTGCAGGCTGTGGGGTGGCAGAGTATGTGCAGGCAGGAAGCTGCCCTGGAGCAGTGAATGATACCCAGAAAGCTTTGCCTGGCAGTGTTGCAGAAGTGTCTTCTCGTGCAGCATGGGTACTAGAGACTGAGGTAGGAAGAAGGCAACCCTACCTTTGCAACCACGGATGGTAAAATCAGGTCATAGGTAGTAACTGATGCTCATCTGGAGCTGTTGGAGGTCAAGGATTGGATCAGCTAGATGCTCCTTCCTGTTGGCAGCCGTGTCTGGGGAGGTGATAGAGCTTTCTCTTCCCTGCGTGCATGTTTCTTCAATCACCAGTAACAATGGTATAGATTTTATTGGATCTTGGCATCATCAGGCTCCTTCAAACAATGCCAGAGAAATTAGCTGAGCTACATTAGGACAAAACAAGCGGAAATGAATAGAGGAGTGAGGTTCCTTGCTCTTAACAAATACCTTGCCTCGTTGGTGTGTGGCCTTGCTGGCACAACATGCTGTATTTCAAAGGGATGAAGTGATTTTATTAACCTAAACATTTCTTCAGTGACCTTACTTTGACTGTTGCCATGCTAACCTGCAAATACAAAACCAAACAGATGGGCTGGGGCTCTGCAAGGGAGTTAAGAAAGGTCTCTTTGCGGGAAAGGATGTTCACACAGTAATCTGGGTTTTTTAATTTGTGCTAAGTTGTTTAGACTGGAGTGTTGAAAAAACAACTGTGAAGCATCTTCTGCTTTTGCGGGGCTAATGTGTGACATCTCAGATCCTTTGTTGTGACTTTTGACATCCTTGCTGGTAAACTAGAAACAGCCTGCAGGTATGGGTTGACATCAGTAATGCTCCTTTTTGGCTGCTAGGGTGAGATGAGAAAGCATTTGATATGGAAGTGCTGTCTGCTACTGAAGACAATGCTGGCTATGTTCTGCTCTCTTCCCAAGAGCTTTAATTGTGGTCTCCAGGTAAATTTTCAAAACAGATTGGAAGTGTGTTCTTACTGCTCTTTTTGAGCAGCAGTTTCTCATTCCTGAACATACCTTTATTTTTTTTTCTTTCTGAATGACTGACTTCAGAATATTAACTTACAATTCATTGATGAAAGAATGACTAAATATTTTTTAAAATAGGAATACATTCTAGAGGGTTTTCTTCTGTGAAAAACACAGTTGAAAACAACCAGTTTTATTCTGTATCAATTCCTCTGCCATCTCAGCTCCATCACACCTGGTGCTTTGTGTATTAAGTGATGTGATTAATATCTGTCAGATATTGTTTGTTTTCTCTTTAATTTTCTAGCAATGTGGGAATCCTGTGAAAGGAATACCTTGTCAGTAGTGTTTCTTCCTGTTTTGGGTGTATCTGATGCTGTGTGTTTGCTGAAGATGGCCGTGTTGTCTTGAGGGGAGCAGAATTTGGGCTCAATTTGGTGTTTTTCATGAGAATCCTTTCCTCCCCGAAAAATCCGGTTTGTCAAATCCAAAATAATCTATGAAGATGGAGGAGCACAGGAAGAGTTCTAATGACTTTTCTTGCCCTGCTAGTGTGCCTGTGCAGCAGGTGCCAGGAAGACTGTATAAGCTCCTTAGTTCCCACACTTACCTGGCAGCAGATTGTGTCTGTCCCAGAGACAGGCTCCTGAAAGATTTGGCAGCCTGAAAGTCCAGACTGTTAGCTATTGATCCTGTAACTCCTAGTAAACCTGGGCTTCCAGCTTCCTTTCAGGATGTGTTGTTTGTAGTTAAGAAAAAAAAAAGCTCTGGGAATTTCCCAGGTTATCAGCTTTTTAGACAGATTGCTATCAGTTGTGTTTTCTAGGATTCACACAGCTTCCCTGAGAGACCCAGAGGTTCCCAGTCGTTGAGGTACCTCTGGTGAGGTGCTCCTACAGTGATTGCCAGCCACACAGATAGTCTGGGGTTCATCAAGTCCGTGGTTTGCATTGCCAGAGAAGTGTTTGCATCGCTGCTGGAGCTGGTGGCACTTAGGCACCTGGTGGGACTGCCAGAGTTAGATTACACATTTGGGGTTTGTCTATTTTCTAGGTTTGAGGGTTTTGTTTTGGTATGGGTGAAATACTCTCAGGCTCATGGTGTGATTCTTGGGGTTGTCCTGTGCAGGGCCAGGAGCTGGACTCGATGATCCTTGTGGGTCCCTTCCAACTCAATATATTCTATGATTCTGTGATGAAATCCCTTTTTCATTGAAGTCACCACTGCCTAAAAAATATAGACATGAAGCAAGTGAAACTGATGTGCTTCTTAAATCCTATAGAGCCTGTTGCATGGTGTACAACCAACCCCTGAAAAACTGAACCTCCTGCAAAGCTGAACTATGAACTGAAAGACTGTCTAAAAGATTTTATTTTAAATAATCTGGTTTTACAAATTGGTTATTGTTAACTATTAGTGTTCTCATTGCATTCTGCTTTTGGAATTTAAGATCTGATTTCTATTGACATGAAGGTGACTTTGGGCCACTCTCGCTGTTCAACAGGGTCATTCAGTAGGTGTAAATACAGTTTGTTCCTACCTTGAGGTCTGTTTGCATCCTCAGAAATGTTTACAGTGGCCTTTTTTAAAATGGGAATCAGGGTTTTGAACTGCAAATACATTTAGTACAGTAAAGAAACACAAAGATACCTTGGGCTTTTCCTGCATTCATTAACAGATTAAGGTCCCGTGACTTCGGTGACTTTATTCTCAGTCTAGAGAAGCGTAACTAAGAGGTCCTTCGTCTGTGTTTTCAGTTCCAATACAGTTAATAGATGCAAAAGAAATATGATTTCCTTGGTCACATTTAACATCTTCCTTCTGTTATCTCTTGCTTATATTTAGCTTTTGTTCTTGTATCCATATGTTTCCATTTCTTTGAATAAATGGACATTTTAAAAAAACAGAGCAAACACCACCCCACCCCCAAAACAGTGTTCAAGCAAATGACTCTTGTTCGAAACACAGAAAATGAATAGGGCCATGCAACTAAACAGGCTGTAACATGCTTTCAAAGCTGATTGTCTGAAACACTGGGGCTCTACTCCACCCCTTCTGTTCTGCAGTTGTGGGCTTGAAAGCACCTCAGGCAAGAGACTGATGGAGCAGTGAGAGCTCTGAAATTTTTGTTTGAATAAATTCATAATTAAATACTCTGGTGTGAAAGAGATGGGGGAAAAATGTTTTCCCTCTGCTTAGCAATTTTAAATTGGTTGGTTCTTTCTGTTTGTGGGGACAGCAAAAAACTGTCAAACCTATAAGTGCTTCTGTTTATCTGGGAAAGCAGAGGTGCTTTTGCTCCTGTTTACATGTACAGAATATACATTCAGAGAAGTACTGAGGGAGTGTATCATTCAGAGAATAGGAATCATAGAACAATTAATAATTCAGGTCCGTTGTACCCTGACAGACACAATAGTATGGCATCAATCTTGAAATTGTACACAGGGAAGTACAGTCCATCAATCACTTTGTTCTTTCATCCAATTTTGAATAATTGTTTATTTATGTTTTTCTGATTTTCTCTGGAAAAAAAACTTTTTCAGGCCCGCATTTGAGTATTTTCCCCTGAGAAAACCTAGCTTTTCTCCCATAGTCTTAGCTGATGTAGAATGACAAAAAATTCCACAAATATATTCAGTCTATGATTTCAAAAATCTTTAGTAATCGTTTCCAGATTTTTTTTCCTAAGAGTGCTGCAATGCAGCTGTTTCTAGGAATAGCATACTCAAGATTTTATATTTAATATTTTCTATTTCCAAGTCCTTAGAAGACTTGAACAAAAATATGAAGGTGTTGAAGTCTCTATTTTCCCATTGCAGATTGTCAGAAGAGTTGGTCATTGTAAAGATGTGTAATATGGCAGAAGTATGAACAAAAGTACATTAAGAATTAGGCCTCTAGGTCAAGCTACTATGAAGTTTTGAATTCCTGCTCTTAAACTGATACACTAGGGACCTGAATTTGGCCATGACAGATCTGAGATTTTATCTGGTCATCCCATATGGATGCACCATCCCCAGAAGTTATCCCCTCTCTCACCATATTTATCCACCTCCATTTCTTGCTGTCTGCTTGTGTTGGAAAAACCTTTCCCAGGACATACTTTTCTGTGACAAAACCACTTGGTAACATTAACTAAATAGGCTGTTGGTTTTGGAAGTACAGCTCAGGGGCACCTGCTTAACTGCCCACGGGGACACTGGTCGCCCAGGGACAACAGCAGCAGACTGGAACCCATGGGATTTGTGTTGCACTTGCAGTCTTGCCAGTAATCAGTTGCAATCTGCAGCAAATCTTCCTACTTCTCCATGCCTTTGTTTGCTTTCTTATTCTGTTCCAGTGTTGTCAGCTGCAGGTTATTAAGGGGAAAGAAAAGAAAGGAGAAGTTGCAGCCCTGTTCCTCCCTGACTCTTGGGCACTGCCCAGTGTAGTACATGGTTGGATCATGTGGCAAAGGAGAAACCTGAGAGCTTTCCCTTCTACCAAAGGGTCACCCTTTCATATTCAGATCACATCATATCTGCTCTGTTCATTTAAGAATTGTAAGCTTTTGGGGGCAAAGATGTAGCTTAATATAGTTTTGTGCAGCTCATAACACAGTACTGATGGACTCATCCAAATCCTAAGAAAACTTAAATAATTATGGTAAGAATATGAAGTTTATTCTTTGGGAAGGGAGGCTCTGTTCCAAATCAGCGCCAGGCTGGAATGACTGTCACTGCAGCCTAGACTCTGCATAGGCAAACCTTTTTGACCTGTCTGTTGCTGTTTCCTAGACAAGATGCAGGCACTCCAGGAATTTGTTTAATGCGACCCTGATTGCAGAGGGAGACTTCATGTGGCCACATTCACAGTGTTTCTGTCTGGAGTTAGGCTTGACAGGTGCAGAAGCAACATCCTGCAGGTAGACCAGGTGTGAGAGATTTGTGGTTTCAAATGGATGGTCAGTGTGGGGGTAACAATGCCCTGGTCCGGCTGCTTTGGGTTTATGGTGGCTTACTTCCCTGAGAGACCCAAAAATCTGAGGAAGAGATAGAAGAAAGGGGAAAAAAAAAAAAAAAGCCAAGGATGTGAATGTGAAGAAATTTCCAGCATGAGGATGAAAGCACAGAAAGACAGCTAAAAGCTGTCACATGTCAATCACACAAAGGGTAGGAAGCATATGTGATGCAGTTAATGCTCTGAGCAAAAGGGAATGGAAAAACAACTGGTCTCTGGGTATTAATTATATACTGAACTGCTAATAAGTTTGAGACAGTGTGAACATCGACTTCTGATATATATCAGCCTTGGAACACAAATACAGTGCAGACTAAGACAATTTAGAATAGTATAATATTAACCAGGGCAGTACAGGTAAAGTTAGTAAGGAGTGGTGGCACTGCACCTGTACAAATACTCCTGCCCTTTACAGGGCACTGCTGGCAGTGATGCACAATAAAGGTGCATTGATCTCTTTTGTCTTCAAACTAGTGGTAAGGTCTGAAACACTGAGTGAACCAAAAGACCTCATTAACTTCAGCTATCAACAACCGTCTAATGTAAAAAAAAAAAAAAGTTAAAAATCCCAAGCATCATCTCAAACAGTCCTTCTCTCATTATCTCAGCCCTTCTTGAAGAAGATCAATAAACAATTTGCATATTTTTTATCAATATTTAATGTAATGCAGCAGGATGCTTTTGATGGCTTGAGTCCTTCTGTGCACTCTTTTAACATGACAGAGACTAAGAGCCCAGCAGGTGCTCAGGTGCTGGGGTCAGTTCCTAGTTAAAAACATTAGGGATTGGTCTGGCTAAATAATCTACAGCTGCCCATCCAAGGGCAGGAGTGAGAGCTCACAGAGCATGGTGATGAATTTTAACGATCTGGGAAGACAAATGAGCCTGAGCTGCCATGCAATTAGTGGGCTGTGGAAAGATGTGTTGGGTCTAAATGAGGGACATGATCTGCTCTTGACTCTCAGTGTGGTAGGAGCCCTCCCTCTGAAGGCTGTAATGAGGAAGGTAGATGAGATCCCAAACAGGTTGACAGAACAATTAAGGCGAAATGGGAGTTGATTCAAAATGCGGTATCGCCATTGATGGCACAGATACAAACAGATCTTCCCCCTTAAGGAGCATGCACCACTCTTCAGAAGTGTGTATGTGCTCAGGGAATTCCTTCTACCCCCTGTTACTTAAAAAATATATATTTCAAAAAATTTTATCTCTGAATCAACCTTTATTTAAATAGGAAAATAATTTGGAAGAAAACACTGGATTCGGATCTCACTTACTGAGGTGTAATTTGGGAGTAGCTCCTCCAAACTGTCTGCAATGATAATGAATTCCAAGATGGTGTATCTTGTGAAGGTCCATGTTTTGTGCAATAGACAAATGCAGATTTTTATCTGGTCATCTGATTATCGAGTCTGCTTGATTGAGACTCTAATGTTCTTTGATGAACGTGGAAGCTCAGAAGAGCTGAAGGAGCAGCTTCTGTAATGTGCCTGAAGAAAACTCTTGAGGTATTCCTCTGCCTCTGAAAAAATAAAAATGGGTGTGCTTTTAAAATGTCCCATAAAAAAAGAAAATAAATGTTAAAAATAGTTACATTTGTAGATGAATCAAATTTATGGTTGGACTTTATGAACTTATAGGTAATTTCCAACCTAAGTATTTTTAAGATTCTGTTAAATTATTACTAACTAGATGCCAGAAGACCACCAAAAAATTGAGATTCTTTTAATTAGAAAAAACAGTAGCACTAAACTACTACAAATCATGCACCAGGCAGGATTAAATCTAGTCTCACTTTTCTGCCTCAAAAATATCAAAAGGAAGAAAGCAATTTCCTTGAACAGTGCTCATCCTTTGAACGTATTCACCTAGGCTGATGATAGAAAATGATTATAGAGGTGATATCGGAGCTGCATCAAACAGATCTGGCTTTCTTGGTAGGACAGATTTGTCACTTCTGCTTCGATAAAGAGATTACTTGTCACAGAGATCACATAGTGTTGTTGTCTTTTTGTACTGGACAATGTCACAACCAGTGTGGATACTTGGATGTGCAAATTGAAAAAAGGTTTCTACAACTAGTGTCACATGTTGCATTATCTTATTCCGTTCGAAGCCACTTTCATGAATTTGTAAAATGTAGTGGTTGTGCTATTCATAGAGGTAAACACAAAATATCAAAATTAACAGGGCCAGAAAGAATTCATGTTGAGAGTCAAAGAAGAAGATTCAGCAGGTTTTCATTGCATCTTCCTAGGGTTACTAAGAAGCTGTGAAGAACAAGAAGGTGAATATTTTCTAAGTAGCCACACAAACCAGTAGGGCTCAGCTTGGTTCTTGGGCTATAACACAGTCAAGAGATGCTTATGTTAATATACAAGTAGATTGGGAAAATCCAGAAATAAACTGGGGATTGTTCTTCTCCCCGTAGTGTTGAGACAATTTGCTACAGGTTGATAGTGTGAATACACAGCCTGGTGCAGCCAGCAAAAGAGAAAGCCAGAGAAATTTTGCCTTCTTGAAAACAGTATTTTCACGGTTTTGTTTCCTTCATCATTGGTTTTGTTACCCCTTGCTCCATACAGAGGGCTAACCTTTCTGTAAACTGTGTTTAAACCCCCAAGAGCCATTTAGGCTTCAAGCCATATATTTGCACTGTGAACTACTTTGTTACAAGCAGAGATTTACAGCAGACAAGGGCAAAAGTATTGCTCTAGCTCTACAGTGCTTGCTGAAGAAAAAGCCCAAACTGGGAAGATGGAAATGTCTCACACTGTGGTAAAAATATAATTATATAATTAAAAACATAATTATAATTTTATAATTAGTTAATTTACTAGAGCTTTTTGTTTAAAATGTACCTGATTTTGATTTTCTTTAAAAATCCTCCACCTTAATAAATATATTTTCCAGCCATCTTTATTTCTGCCAGCTACTTAACACAGTCTCAAACAAAACAGTCCTATGCATACAAGCAGACCTATCTTTAAGAAATTTTCCATTTCAAAACTTTTTTATTTGTGCAGTGTTTGAAAATGCTGAAAATACTCAGGATATATAGGTATCTTCTTTCACTTAAAAGGGGGAAAAATTGGGAAAAAAAGAAGTATCCTAAACCAAAAAATTAATGTAACAGCTTAATTTCATCTACGCCTCTGCTCAGACTGATTACTGCAAAATAAGTTTTGTGCTAATCGACACAGAAATCCATAATTTATCCACACAAGTATTTGCTTTTTGCTCAGTGTGTGAACACGAGAAAATATTATTAACTAGGATCAGGAAGAGACAACCATTGACTAAAAATAATACCTTTTCCTTTAGAGCTCTATCTGGAGGCTGACTGAGACTGGTTCAATAAACTCATCGCTTTTTTTCCCCCTCAACAGTTTCCAGTTGAATTTCTGCTTTTCTGGCTAAAACTCTAAACATTGAACGAAATCCCAAGTAATGGAAAATGTGGCCATTTATTGCCTTCGAAGTTTGCTGCAGAGCAGAGAACAGGGCTTAGAAGATAAAAGTCACAGAAGAGCCCAGAGCTGTGCACAGCTGAGACTGGTGGTGGCAAGCTCTGTAACTATCCAAAATGCCAGATCATATTAGACACCTCTGATAATTGGGATGTCCCCTCTACATTAAAGGGACTATTGACCCCTCCTGTCACATTAAGCAAACATTATACAGTTTTTCCTGGGTCAAAGCAAGGCTGTCTTACAAATGTACAGAATCCAAAGCTAACAAAACCTTTGGAAGTATGATCCAGTTCAGGTGGATGAACTCTTAAATGAAGGATATGGCCTTGTCCATTAGACCCAGTCTTGAAGATACCAAATATACTTGTATACCAATAGAACGACAATAGTGAAAAATGGAGATCCCTATTGACCTTAATTTTAAAGTTCTTTTGCTGTTGGTCTTATTTTGCTATTCGCTGAGCTGGTCTATGTTTTTCCATTGACAACCAGTTTCCAGGTGCTTGGCCAGTTGGTGGCTGTTTTAACACCCTCCAGATGCTAAATACAATAGATCCCTTGCTAGTTAGCAGAACTGAACCAGCTGGCAAACATCAGGAGAGGTACTTTTCATTGATCTTGGTGGATTTGGAAGGAAGAACTGTCATGCTAATGAGCACTTTTTAGAACAGGTTTTGAACTTTGCTGATGAAAATTACTGTATGAAATGGGGTACCACTGAACATAGAGGAAATTAGAAAAGAAGTCTAGTAAAGTTAGTACAATTTCTGGAATTACTTGAACTATGAATTATTGTACTTCTCCAAGATTACTATTATTGTGGTATAGTTATGTTCAACAGCCTTTTCTTCAATCCTTTCCTTGTCATCTTTTTACTATGTCTAAAATGACAATGAAAAGAACAGGTTTACTAATTCTTTGGGGTTTTCTATATGCTACATCTTATGTCATGTTCTTTTCTTTTAACCTTTAGGAGCAAGGTGTGACTTTAGCTGCTGTTAACAGCCAGAGCTCACCAGAAGAGATCCACCGACTGTGGGCCTGTATAGTCTAGAGAAGGGAAGACTAAGATGGAATCTGATTGAATGCATGTAAGTGTCTCAAAGGCAGGTGCCAAGAGGATGGTGCCAGACTCTTTTCAGTGGTGCCCAGAAACAGTACAAAAAGTAATGGTCATAAACTAAGACTCAGGAAATTTCACCTCAAGATGAGGAAGAACTTCTTTACACTGAGGGTGGCAGAGCACTGGAAGAGGCTACCCAGGGAGGTCATGGGACCTCCCTCTCTGGAGTCATTCCAAACCCACCTGGATGTATTCCTTTGTCACCGGCTCCAGGTGACTCTGCCTTGGCCTGTAGGCTAGGACTGATCTCCAGAGCTCACTTCCAACCCATACAATTCTGTGATTCTGTGACTGCATTGAACATCTACTGTGGGAGTAGGGAGTTCATAATTTGGCCCTTAAAATTAAAGGTGAAATTCTTACTTACAGAGAGACACAGCTGCAGACCAGGACACTAGCTGTAATATATTAAGGTTGTGTTCAGATTCTGCTGTGGATATTGAGTAATATTTTAGCCAGAAAGACTCTTTGAAACCAACAGGAATAATTTTGAAAAAGTGAAAGGAGTTGCGGAATCCAACTCCCTCGAGATACTGAAAAACTTGGCTGTGTGATCCCTCATCCAAACTGGCTCTGCTTTGATTGGGTCAGATAACATTCTTATCTAGGGTGAATAAAAGGCAGCAAGATTGAGCCCTGTGGTACTTACAGACAGACATTTTAAGTACTCAGATACTCCATGTAGGATACATAGACTCTGTGCATTTCATTGCTGAATAATTTTAAAACATAAAAAAACTTCAGTGAAATAAAACGTCAATTTTTTCCCATGCTTGCTTTCTTAGGTGGACAAGAACATGTTCTAATAGATTCTGACTAAGAGCTTTGAAGTTGTGCTGGTCCATTAATGTTGCTTTGTTTCTTGAAAATGAGCAATATTTACCATGTGACAAATGAGGGTTGGAGTTACCAGTGACATTAAAGTCATATGATTGAATGTTGTAGCTTCTCCCTGAACTCAGCATAAGATTTTGCCTTGTTCATTTCCCTCTCCACCAGTTGTGTATCAACTTTGGGTTATTAAAGCTCATGAACAGAAATGTAGTGTAGAGATCCTAGATCAACTCCAAAGTGCTGGCACCTTTACACAGCCCGAAGCACTACTGAGCAGCTCTTTCAAGGTGCTGGGAGGAACATGGCTGTGTTGGGATGGTGACTTTCTAATGTACTGAGCTTTATCCCTTAGTGATGCTGTTTGGGCTGGCTTTAAATCTGGCTTATTCCAAGTTCCTCTTTGACCTGTGCCAAAGGCAGGCAAGCTGAACAAGAAAAGCTGACCTTTAAACATGAACTTGTTTCATAATTTTCTTTAAGAGCAAGAATATTTTGCAGCTTTCTCTGTTATGAAAGGGAGTGGAGTGGTTTAGTTTGTCGCCTGGAGATGAGCTTGGCTGGCCTTAGCACGAGTATTTCACTCAGTTGTGTGTTTGATGCTACAAGCAGAAAGGGGATAAACTGGAAGAATGTCCAGAGACCAGGAAACACCAATCTAGATGTTATAATGAAAAATTGAATGAAGAGGGATTGTTTAATCTACAGAAGAAAAGGCTAACAGGAATAGGCTATAGACTTCAAATACATAAAACTTTGTGCTGGAGGGAAGAAGGAAATGAGCTTTTCTCCTGGTCTGAGAGCAGCAAACAAGAACTAATGCTCTTGAACTGAAGAAAGTAAGGAAGATTCAGGCTACAAATTAGAAACAACTTTTGAATAGCAATACTATGAGCATTGTAATAAGCTTCTATGAAGGATGTACATCTAAAAAAATATCCAGTGTTCATTCTGTTGTCCTTCCATTCCTAGGATTCTTGGTTTCCACAATAAGTCTGATTCTGAACATGTACCTGAGAAGGGGGAATGCTCTGTGAGAAAGTGAGGAATATCAAAGGGGTTAAATCCCAGCTTCTCTGCAAACTTCCTGTGTCATCTAGGGCAAAACTGAAGAATTGAAGAAATTCTGAAGAGTTTCCATTTTCAAAATGATGATAAAATTTTAATTCCTTTCTCCTTTTGCTTTGACTAACTGAATGACAAACTACTGAGATAGGATTCTGGTCTCTTTATGATCCTGAAAAGGTAGAGCTCTTGATCAGAGTTTACATACAATAATGTTGTAGGAATCTTTATGCTTTTAATACTTTCACACAGCTCTATTCTGATTTCTTCTGTGTGTTCCTTCCTTTGACTGTGTTTCATTCTTTGAAGTTCCCAAGGTCTTCAGCATATTTTCTTCTAATTTTTTTTCTGCCTAATAATGATGAATTTTCTTGTCAAATATCAAAAAGGCATTGCCTCCACCTGGAATTAATTTGGTGTATTTATCTGCATTGTATTTTTTTAGGTACTTTGTCCTCTCTCTATTTTTGCAGTAGTTTTGAGTGGCATTTTTTTCATACAAGCTGAGGCTTTAAAAGTAGATAAAAATAAATAACAGGTGATTTACACTGTGATGGACAGAACTTTATAGCTGCTAACAGATCCAGACCTCATTGGAGTCATTGCAAAGACTTCCACTGACCTCACCATATTATTCTAGCTTCTTATATTTGCACTCATCAATCATGTTCCTTCATCATGGCCCCAAATCTATTTTGTCCTCTCTAATTTTGATATAAAGTTTTGGCACTGCCTCTCTGATCAAGATTCAGCAGAATTCCATATGGATCCCTCGGTATCTTTCAACTCCCCTGATGTTCCAGTCCATAACCTTTCCCCCATATATTAATTTTGAAAACCCCATGGAATCACCTGTGTTTCATACTTTGGCACCATACCTGTGAGCTGAAGCGTTTGGCTGTTAATTCAGATTTGCTATCCCTAGTAGCTATAGCCACAGCGCCTGTGAGGTGGATGAGCTAACTTTGGCTTTGCCTTCAATACACACCTTCATGGATGCATATGCATTAATGCATCATTACTTTAATTAAATATTTTTCTTTAGAGAAACAAATCATATCTGATTAAAAGGCAGTGAATTGACTTGGTGCCAGTCACATTTCTTTGGGCTTCGACCAGCCTGTGTCATGCCCATAATATGCAGAAATCAAATTGTGATATTCAAGACACAGTCACCATGAGTGTTTCAGTAGAAAACTACCAGATAGACTCTTTCTTGACTTCTGTTTCCTTAGGAAGATAATTTTGGACGTAGTTTTAGGCATTTGATGCTCCTTGAAGTGTAAATAAAGAGAAGTGTAAAGAGAAACAACCTTTGCAGGCACCTTGGTATTTAATGCAGCTACACAAAAGCAGAGACTTCGTGTAGTTCATTTGCTAGCACAAAAACAGTCTCTTCTCCATGGAAAGAACTCAGTTTACCACTTTATAGACCTGACTATGAGGTGGTCAACTTCTGCCTATCCTTGTGAAGCCGTGCAGGAAAGAGTTCAAGTGACAGGAAGAAAGAGAGTCTGTTTCTGTAGACTGTGTTTGAGGGTGTTTCGATGGGAGGGTTCAGGAGAAGTCAAGCTTCCAGCCACAACACCTGAGTCTGCTCACTCAATTTAAAAGCAATGAGTCTCCTGAGAAAAACTGAAAAAAGGTAATACGTGTTGAGATGCAGTGCTTTGTCTTAAGTACTACCTGAACAATGATTGCTAAGTTTGGTCTAAACGTGCCCATTGGATCAGAACTTTCCAAGGGCTTATCCAGCCACCTCTCTACTTCATCTCTGAATTGCGTTGATTATTAGACTAAACTAAAGTATCTATCTGCTTGGATCTAATATTCTTTCACAGTGAATGGAAACATCTCTGTTTAGAGATGAGGGAAATCTGTGGTCCAGCATTAAGATGTTTATGGAGACTAGGACAGGCAGAGACACTAGTTTCTAATTTACACTGAAGTCCAAAGTTTATGGGACTTCCGTTGGTCCGAATCTCACACAATACCCTACTTCTTCATGCTACACTGTAGAAATAGCAGCTTGCTCTATGATGGTGATAACTGATTTCCACATTCATTTCATAATTTTATACAGATTGCTATGGTCCGTGGGTTTGGAAGAAGGAAAGATAGTGGTGCCAGCATCCCTTGGCAAGATACTGCAATACCAGGCATCCAAATCCCCCAAAAATATTGAATGCAGATGGAGTATTGACATGGTATCTTCTGACTCCCTCAGAGCTGGAAACAGGTGGCACACATTAAAAATCTGCAACTGCTTATAATCCCCATTACCCCATCTCAAACCAGTCTCAGCTGCAGTTTGCCCACTGTAGAAAAGAGAAGACTGAAGCCATAGCATAAACAGAGCTGGAAGAGTAACCAGTTATTAAAGGGGCCTGGTTGTGGGTTGGTTTGTTTTTGTTGGGATTTTTTTTTCCTATTAGTTGATCTACTCCCTTTACTAAAAGCCTTCTAAAACATAACAGATACCTTAAAATATATATATGAGAGACTGTAGGAAACTGATACTTTGAACAAGTGATTTCAGATTCTGCTTTAGTGGAGGGTGAGAAGAAATATTTTTGTCTGTCTCAGCAAAGTATCCTTACAAATTAAGAATAGCTGAAAACCTGCCATGTGAGATTTCTTTCCCTTCTCAAAGATGAAGAAGATTCTCTTTGCTCTCTTTTTTTTTTTTTCCCAGGGCTGGTGCCAAGCCTGCTCCTCACCCCCTGGCTGGAGTCACACAGCCCAGTCCTGAAGGAGTAACAGGGCAGATACAATAATAGAAGAAGACTTGCTAAACTGTCTCCTTTATGCAATGACAGCCTTCCTTTAGACCACTTAAATTAGTAATTTCAATATTTCTTGTGATTAGCAAAGCTTTGGGGAAATATTTTCACTGCACATAAAGAGGGACATGCATCTGTGCCTTTAAAGGATGAGGCAGGCTCAAAATATTGCCATGTGGTTTGCAAGTTAAAGACTGCAACTTCTCCCTGGTGTGCTTGTGTTCACCAGATTCATCAAATCTAAAATAAATTATAATTTCCCAGGCTATTGTGTTTAACAAAGCTTTGGAGACATCAGTTGTCTTATTAACATTTATATACCATTTTTTTTACTAATATTATCTCTGAGAAATTAAGGAAAGCTTATTAGTATTTGAAATTGTGGAAAGAATATTTTTTGTCTTAGTGCTTAATGAATTCTGGCATGGAGCTGAAGATTTGTATGTGTAATGAAATCACGTATTTCCTCTTGCTTTTTTTAAAAAAATGGGGGTAGGGGAGAAAAAATGCAGCCTTCATACTTGGAGAGATTTTTTTTTCTTTTATTCTAAACAAATATTATCAAATGTCCAAGGATTTGGGGAGTGGGTGGTGGTGGTGATGTACTTAAACTATCCCTATTAACCTTCATCTATACAACGACATTCACTGATAGATTGACTGTTCTAAGGCAGATTCATCTCAAGTACAAGTAAACACACCTGCCTGAAAAAATGGAATAGCAAAAATTATTTCATTTCTATCATTTAGTATGCACACCTCTTTACTTTTCTTCAGGATGGCCATTACAGAGGGTAATTTATTATTGTGAATCATCACAGTGTCAAGTACTATCTAAGAGCGAGCAGGTTGGACTTGGAACAACACCCATTTTTTCCTATTTATTCATTGCTTTAAATATTTTTTTTTGTTTTCTGTTTTTTTTTTTATTTTGTTGTTCTTTTTCATTCTACAAGCTGAGTTTCTCTCTTTCTACTGCTCCTGTGATACAAAGAGGAGTGTGTGAAAATGTAAACACAGCAATTATTATGTTTTTCTTGTGTTTAAACCATGCTTTTAAGGAGCTATCGAGTAAATAGACTCTTGCCCATTTATCACAGGAATATTCTGACTATTCAGTAATATAAACCCGTAGTGTCTGTAAGACTTCACAAAAGAACTCTTATTCCTAGAATTACAGCCTGTAATAAACCTGTGTTGAATCCCTAAGTGCATCCTAACTACCCAGAACATTACCAGACACAGGCCTCAGTGGGAACTTTATGTGCCTGAGAATTGTAGAAAGTAGCTGTTGTACCATAAATTCTTTCATGCAGGGATCATTCAGTCTCCCCTTGGTGATGCTCAGGAGCAAATAATTATATTAACTAAATATAATGCGTATCACATATCATGCAGTGGTAATTGTTTCCAGTGGAGTTGCTGTATCCCATAGGTTTTAACATAATACTCTAGATTTCATGGTAAATGAACAAATAAATCATTTTGTCCCCATAAAACTTCTCTCTGACCCTATCTCTCATGCATGATTCTGCATGATGCATGTATGAATTGAGACATATATGGCAAGAGCACTACTCTTGCTTTAGACTGGGTTGTATTACTGAATATTGCTCTATGGCATTAGAAATTAATGTGATAAACATCCTTTCCCTGTGCATAACTTGTACATGGATCACATGGTATGATCAAAACTCAGTCACTGTAATGTTTACTCTGTGGGGTTGTGGGTTTTTTTGGGCATTTTTGTTTGGTTTGGTTTTTATGTAAACAAAGCAGACAAAGCAGAATATTTGTATTCAGTGTGCAGTATTCCCATCTGACTGTGCATCTGCAAATTTGTACTTTTTGCTGCTGTTCCCGGCAGATATGTTGGGATGAGCTGCAACTATTTGTATATGGTACAGAAACGTAATCACATTGTGCCGCTTTGTGAGACGCTTATGGGGCTGCACGATATTGAGCCTTTTGTAGTTGCAACCCCATTTCTGTCCACTCGTATCTCTGTATTACCCCAGCATAGTGTGGACCAGTGAGTTTCTCATGGTAAGATGGATCCCATCCTGTTCACCCTGTCGTCTCCCCTCACAGTGGCACAAACCAGCACCTCTGTGTTGCTTTGCTTAGTGCCCTCTTCAAGAGAAGCTCATCTTTGAAATCCCCTGCTGCTAGACTGGGAAGAAACTGACGCTCCAAGGTATCCAGGCTTCTGACTTTTTCTGGATGTTTTCTGAAACTTAGCGATAGCATCACTATAGTTTTTCAAACAGCCCACATTTACCCTCAGTCTTAAAATAAGGTGAAGTATTTCATGAGAGGAACGTTAATCCTGGAGCTTTCAGATGTTTGTGCTCACTTGACAGAAATTGGATGGGCTCAAAGTTAAGACTTTCCCCATTTACCTGGCAATCGCTTCTTTATCAGATGCTGTTGAGAAAATCCTTAAGAAAAACAAGGAAAACCTCTCATCTGTGAAAGAAAAGTATGAAGTAGAATAAAATCCTGTTCAGTATTTCCTATCAAAGGCTTTCCAAGTCCTTTTGTGCAGAAAGTCCAAATCTCCATTTAAATGGAGCCATTTTGAAAGTACGTTCCTCATGGACATGCATGGATCAGTCCCCTTTGTAAGAACAATAGGGAAGACGTAGTTTTATCATGCAGCATGATTGATACAGAGTAAATTAGACATTCAAACAGAGACAGATCACAGGGTGAAAACATAAAACACTGGCTATCCTAATACTTTGTAGGAATTATGTCTGATATATTTGTTTTGTAGGAATTATGTCTGATATATTTGTATGCTAAAATATAGTTTACTGAATGTCTAGGGCTGATTCCAGGCTTCAGTCAGTCAAACATGTCTGAATGGGAATAGTGAGATATTCTTGCAGATGAGTGGCTGTGAAGTCAGCCTGTTCCTTGAGCAGCTTGTAAAGTGTTTGGCTTGGCATTACCTCACCTAATGTGCAACCAGCATTAAAACTTCCCCTGCAGCAATACATTTAATTGCATGCTCTACTAGAAGCAAAAGAAGTCTAATTAGTCCCAGATTTATTCTATCAATAAAGACAAATTATTTTATTTTTTCCTGATCTAAATACTAAGTATTTAGAGATTTCTAAGCAAATAAAAATTCTGTGTTGAAACAGAATACAATTTCTGTTAGTTATGCAAATTTTAACTGCTTCTACCAAACAGTGGCTTTTAATAAGTATAATCTGTTTTTCACAATAAAATCTTAGTTGAATATTTTGCATGATACATTCTAATATGATTAAGTTGGCTATTGCCATTATTGTCTTATTTATTATAGTGTACTGTCAGGAGGAGTGCTAAATTTAAATGTAGCACTGCTCATTACCATTTTAGCAAGCAATGATAAAGATTCTTTAAATTGTGCTATTGTGTTAATTGAAAGGGTGGAGTTTTATTCTCATGGTTCAATCTTTTAAAGAAAAAAAACAAGCAACAAACAAAAACCGAAAAACAAAAACCAACGAGAAAGCTGGGCCCCTTTTCCTTCCCATTCCCTTTAAAGCCCTATAGCAGCATGAATGAAACATCACCAAACAATTGCATCCCCCCAGTCCCCAGGGAGCTAATGTATTTTATCAGCATTTACAATGAAAAGAACAAATATCAGAATCTCAGTATTACTGTGGCTTCAATTCTCCTCCCCCTGCATTATTATTTTTTTTTAAACTCATTTTAGAGAGCTGCAGGTTGCAATTCCCAGCTCTGTGCAGGAGAAGCCCTAATAATGGGTCAGAATTCACATGCACACCCACCCCACATACACGTACACATGTTTTTTTTTCTTTCATGGTGCAGCACAAGATATTATCTTGGTAATTCTCTTTTCATTCTGTTACACCTCTTCCCACTAATCCAATGCAGAACCAGATTACCAACCAAGCCTTTTGAAGCCTTGATGTTATTTTGCTTGATAAATTGGGCACAAGACTAAAATTGAAAAGAAATCCTGTTTTTATTATTGGAGACAAATCTAGCAAGCAGGAAGCATATGTTGTGCTTTGGACCACATGCTGGGGAGAGGGAGCTAGAGGGCTCTCACACCAATCAGTTACTTCAAACAATACCCAGTGTCCACCTGGGACAGAGCCTGTGCCATTAGTCTTGACTGGAGCAGCCCTCTAATACCACCAGGCAGCCCCAAGGAGCAGAGACACCCACCTGACAAAATGTCACAGGGTAAAAAAGAAAAGAAAAAAAGTCAATACATTTGATATTGATTTGCATTACTTTTTTCCTTGCAATTTGATAGAGGAATATGTTGATCAAATGGTGGTGGGGGGGAGAGAGGCGGAGAGGCGTGTTTCAGAAGCTAGCAAAGGGCTTCGGTGAAAGCTTTAATGGTAGTGACCTAGTAGCTAGTGCAAGGATCACAATAAGCACATGGACCAGCAGGCGCTGTGTTTTTCAAAGGGCAGTGTTGAGTATTGATCTGTATTAGAAATGATAATGAGGTTATTTTGTGCCTCAGTGAAATACCTTAACTGTTTCAGTGCTTCAAATGCATCAGAGGTAAAGTGCTGAAGCCTATGAATTTTTAATGCCTCCAACTCGAGTTCCTAAATTTTTTCTGTCTTTCCAATAGCTATTTCAGTTTTATACTCCAGGGCTACTGTACCTACTTCTTTACACAGTTTCAGCTTCCCATTTCAAGGTAGCCACTTGTGAAATACTAGTTACTCAAATCCACCCCACAGAAGAAAGCTTCTCTTTGCTAACACCTTGCAGAATATTTCACATTTAAAATATTTTAAGTAAACTGAAAGGATGAACCTTCCAGCTTTTCTGAATAGAGGTGAAAATCAGTGCTTATGGAGAATGCATCACATTCTTGGTAATTTATTCTGGAATTACCTTGGTTGGCTTTGTTTTGATCAATACAAAACATTTCCTAATTCCATGGCCCTTCTACTGATCTGTGCATATGTGATGGTTGCTTGGTTAGTGATGTGAATAAATTATTAATGCGAGAGACAGATTCGTATTTAGTACAGCAGCCCAATATCTGTAATTGGACTAACCAAGGCCAGCAGCAGCAGCAACATATAACATGATATGGAAAGGAAATCTTAGCTGTTACAACTTTTTGCTGAAAGGTTAAAAATAGAACCTTATCATCCAATTCCCAGAATCTCTAGTTTCTGGTGAATAACTTCTGATTTTCAATCTAACTTATTTCCTACTGTTAGTTGGAAAGCAAGACATAAGATAGGGGAGTCAATTAAATTTGATTTCACTTTTGATGCTGTACATTAAAAGATTTTGCAAAGAAAACAACTGTCCCCCCTGCCCCCCATTTAAGTATCATAAGCTTATTTGCAAAGCTAGAAATATAATCCCTGGCTAGTATTCCAGAATTCAAACTATCAAAATTCCTTTTTCTCTGTAGCTGTTCAAATAATAATAATAATAATAATAATAATAAACAGAAAACTGGAAGCAGTAATTTCTGGGCACCCCAAGCTAAAGCCATCTCACTTTCATTTAAAATAAATAACTGTCAAAAATAGTGTAATTTGATTCAAAAGTATGTGCTAAAGCCAAGACAGACATGTATAGGAATATATTGCTATCCCTATTATTCAGAATCATGTAGTTAAATTTTTAGAACATTCTTTTCTTGATTTAATTAAACTAGAATTAGCCCCAGTTTTATAGTATGACAGAGAAGTGTTTTAAAAGTATGAATTTTTCACACTTTTTGGATACTCTGTATTAGACCTGTAGTGAAGCAATAGTGATTTACTTTGACTGTTGACCCAGACTTGTGGGCTTAAGTGGGCTGTATTTTCTCTAGGAAGTATTGTTTCTAAATAACAAGGACATTATAAATGATATCCCAAGGGCAAAATATTCGAAATGGTTGGTGGGAGCTGTTGTTTTTATCACTGATGTAAACAGGAATTAGGCACCAGTAAGTGCTTCTGGGAATGCTCATGTTAAAATTCTTTCGTTTCCTTTTGTCAATGAAATCAGAAGACTCTAACCTGCTTCTGGCTTTTCTCTTGGTTATATACTGATATATTTCCCTGCTTCTGATGCAGATTAGTTTTCAGACTGATTGTGAGCTGTATTCTTTCTTTTGGTGCTCTTCCATCTGCAATTGTACGTGTAGATGTTGATGTGCAGAAGCAACCACGTTTCTTTGGAGTTATTCTTGATATGGCCTGTGACATCTGAGGTCATGCCTAGATTGTCTTGCCTGGCTTCTTTGCTCTTTCTACACTAAAATTAGTGTACATGAAACCTTATTTGTGGCAAGCAGCTGTTCTGGCTTTTCAGTCTCTGTAGGGCGGAAGGTTGGGAATAGCAGGAGGAGGGAGTAAGGAGGGCTGGTGTTTTCAAAGACGCTTAAGGTATGTGAAAGAAAAGTGAAAAATCAGTTCCCTAAAGTGTTAGGCAAGAATCACAGTGAAGTATCTGGTTACAAAAGCCTTGCAGAACACTGCCTAGCCATTGTCAGTGGGGTCAGAAAAGAGAAACAAACAATTCTTTGCGATTTAAATAATCAACTCCTCATGCATTGAAAAGCAAACAAACAATCCCTCTTCCCCCTCCAAGCTCTAACTTCTCTTATGTTGAGTTTAATCACTGATCAAAGCCAGTTGCATCCAACCATTGCATCATGTGCATCATGTAAAGTTCATGCTGAGGTTTATAACGTCTCAGCTATGCTTTCCCAAGCAACCATGACACCCCATTTATCACTATCTAGCCAGAGATATTTTGAAATACAGATAAGCTGTTAGCTATTAGAGCAACAGTGTTCAGGAGCTCCTTTTACTGATTTACAGCCTGCCCCAGTACGACTATGGCTATTTGCAGAGGTCTGAGAGTGGGAGCTGGTTTTTACGAATTGTGATCACACTTTCCTATTGATTTCACAGCGGGTTTTGGAGGGATAAAAAAAGGCATCAGAAAAGGTCCCAGGTTATTCTTGTCCCAGGCATATGCTGTGACCCCACTGTCCCATTCCTTCTTTATTAATAACTATATTGAATGATAATAGTTTTTATAATGCTTTGTGTAGTGTCCTGTTATTAACTTCTCTTTATTCTGAGAAAACCCACATGAATCATAACTCTTTGTTTCCTGTTATTTAACTGGGATTTAATGCTTAACATGACATTGCTCTTTATCCTATGGTTATTTGTTCGCTTTGATAATCTCCAGTGAAAGACTCTGTCAAAAGCCCTTTGAAATTGCTAATAATTTACACCCACCACATCCCCTTTACCCACTATTTTATGAACCTTTGCAACACAGTCTAGAAGGCAAAGGGGCACGATTAACTCTTATGAGAGCTCTGCTCATGTCATTCCATCAGTTGATATTTATCTACATGCAGTATTTCTCTGTTCATAATTGCTCACTCCCATCTGCTTTCCACTAGTGAAGTGACCCTTCCAAATTGGCTGTCATAAGCTTGCTGTAAAAGCCATTACTGGGGAATATTGAGTCCAGTTTTCAGTAAGGAGAGGAGAATTTGGAAAGGATCTTGATTCAGGTGCACTGTGTGCAGCAGAAGCAGTAAATCCTCCCATTCAAAAGTTTATGTGAGTGAAAATATGTTCTGTTTTGTAGATCTGTGCTTGTCAAGGAAGTGGCACTGCCTCCGGGCTGTGGTGCTGTGGGTGCCTGTATGGTTTGGGTGATTTTAAACGATAGCTTTCTTTTCATTCCTGCCTTATGGTCTTTTCTCAATATCCCATATCTTAGCAAACTAGGAACCTCACACAGCAACTCTGCCTTGCCTGTGAAGCTGAAATGGAAATTGTTCCCAATGTGATAGGAAAAGGCCTCACACTGGGAATGGTGGATAAGCACTATTCAGATCACGCTTCACCCTTTTGTTCCTCTATGGCTTGTGGGTGCTCAGTCCTCCTGTCCTTTCAGCTCTCTGGGTTGACTCTGGACTCCTTGATGAGCTCCACACTCAGCTGGGTGCAGTTGTTCTTACCTCTCTGAGGCCTTTTTACCCCAGTCTCATGCTTTCGATATTTTCTGCCTTTCCTGTGAAATTGTCAGTATCTGCTTGGGCTACCTTTTAACTCAACGTTACCAATACATACTGCCCTCCTCCTCAGGCTGTGTAATTTGCCTTGGGCTTAATCTCCTCAGCTCCTGACCCAAGCTTCTGTCACCTGTGGGTGGGCTCCGTGTGAAGCTCCATGACTCAGCTGTCACTCAGTTTTCCTGCAACCTGCTTTGAAGAGTTCAGTGGGCTGAAACACCTGCTGAGACATCAGATACTCTTCTGCTGTAGGTCTTCAGTCACATGAAGCCTTCAAAGGGGGATGTTCTGGCATTGAGTAGCATTTGGAAGTGATAAGAGCGGAGAGGCTATTACTTTAAAAAGGAGGACAGCTGTAGCCTGGCATCACTGCTGATCACAGTGACTTTTGGAAAACAGTGCTTTCTGCACACCGGAGAAAAACACAGAAAACATTTTAGCTGGTGACAGCTCCTAGTCTGGTATAAAGCGGGTATAACAAGGTTATCTCCATGATCTCTGTAGAAGTTAACACCACATAAGCACTTGGACTTCAAAGTAACTTTTCTTCTCATAATTCTTGAGTTGTACATACACTGCATTTGCAAAAGGTTTTATGCTATAGACGCACTGTTAATCTCTGAAAGGTTGGAAGATTTCAGGCAAGGATCCTACAGAATTTCCTATAAGCATTTATACTAATTATCTTAAATTCAAATTGTTTCATAAAATCAAAGGGGAATTAAGATTTTAATTTCTTTCTACCCTTTTGTTTTTCTTCATTATTTGATAAAGCCTAGAGATTAATCCCATCTTAAACATGAATATAAAATAGACCTAACAGATGTTCTGCCTGCTACAGAACTTTATTTAAGCAGGCATTGTCTGCATGTAATAAGCACGTGAAGGTCAAACCTTGTTATATAAAAATACAAAGCCTTGCCACTGTTTAATTATTTTTTATTTGTAATTTTTTTCAAGTGAGTTTAGTGAATGATTAATGTTATGTTATTGGCTTAAAACAGGCATAGTGCTGGCAAGCACTGTGCAAACATCAACATTGCAAACATGCCTCCATCCTGACCTGCAGCACCTTTTCTATTCCCATTTCCCATTATTCTGGAACAGATCCTGACAGCCCCATGCCAGACGGATTCCTATTTTTCCAAAGTACACAACAGCTGGAAAGAAGTGAGAAAGGTCATTTGGACTCCAAAGCCTGGGATGTTTTGCTTCTGCTACTGTCTGTCCAGTGGAAGGAACTGAATTTTGGGCTATGGCCTTTCTTCAGATGATTTGTGTTTTACAAGGACTGTGTGTGGTTTGTGCATTACCTCCAGGGTTTTGCTGCAATAAGAGCCTGAATTAGGAGCTGAGGAGTCCTGCCTGCAGTGTTATCCTGGAGGGGACCTCTTGAGCAGATGGAAAGTAAGAATGGGATATGGACCCCACCTCTACTGTTATATGAAAGGAGTTGTGATTGGAGTTTTTAATCAAACAAGTGTTTGCATTTCCCCTCTCCACCTCACTGTTCAGGTGGTGGGTGTTGCTTTGTACAGGAAGGACACAGGCAGGAGAGTGTAACAGCTTGTCCGCTTTTCCTCTGAACAGCCTGGCTGCATCAGGCCCTGCAGGGCATGTGGACCCACTGCTCCTTTCCCTTCAGGCTTGCTTGGCTAAGAGCTGCACCCCAGCTGCTGAACACTAGCCAAATTTTGAGGCAACCGAAGCAGATTTATGTAAGCGGAAGGTGACCATGCAAATCTCAGTGGCTTTTTGTGAACAGGAAAATATGTTGTTTTGAAGAGACTTGGTATTTTTTCCATTTCTTCTTCCTCCTTTTTTTTTTCCTCTTTTTTCCCCTTTCCCCTTCCCCTTTCCTATTTTCATCTTTAATTTCCTTTGGAAAAAGAAGATAAAAACTCTGAACAAAAAAATCTTGCTTTTTGAAAAAGCTATCTTTATGTGAACACTTTTGAATCTGGTGAGAAAAATGGAGCAGATAGAATGGAGAAGGAATGTTCAAACCACTGTTTTACTATTTTCTGCCTGGAAGAAATACAAAAAGTATTTGGAAAATGTGAAATTGTTATAGTTATGTCAACATTTCTCACAGAAAGAGGTTCTTATATTTTAACCAGCTGTACTTTTTTTCTGAACAGTTTGCTCTGTGGCTTCAGGATTTTCAGGTGTCAAGAATTTGAAAAGACACTTATGTCAACCTCTTTATAAATTGTGTTGAGTTTCAACTAGCTCAAGTAACAAGTCTGAGTACACACTGGCCACTGAAGTCAGATGCATCCAAATCAAGATTTCAAACACTTCAGACTGAAGGTCATTCTTAGGTCTTTTGGTTTTGTCTCTAACTATGGAATTTAAACCCCTTTAATAGGCTTTTAAAGTCCTGTTTCAGGACATTCAGTTTGCAAGCCCTCTTCTTTTTGTGCTGACCACATCTCAGGGTGTTGCATAAGATTTTGAAGAATATTCATTGGCTTCCAAGAGTTTTGAACTTGGACTTTAGCTAAAACAGTTTAAACAGTTCTCAGCTGTTTCTCTTGAATAAGGTTTTCATTAAAGTCTTACATTCTTCCGTTTTTCATGTGCATGTGTGTGTATCCACTAATGGTATAACAATGCATTTCTTATACTTTTTTCGCCTTTTCATTTATGACAGAGTCATTGTTGAAGATGTTGTACACTGTTCTAAAACAATCTCAGCTTCTTTGTTGACTTTTTTTTCCAGTTTTTGCTAAATCTGTTTTAACAATAGCAGGAGACAGCCTTTCAGACTATGAGGGAATTTGCAATCCAATCATGTACTGAATGTCTTTGAAAAGAAGAGAATACAAAGACAGAATGTGATAGAATTTTATTTAATGCGTTGGCATGAAGTGTAAATACATAGTGCATACAGATACTAAACTTTCCTGGCTCTGATATGAAATAATTACCTTAGGGACTTTTGGGTAAAGTAAGTCCTATATAACCATTCAAATATGGATGATATGATTCAGGTGACCTCTTCTTGGCACTAAAGGTCATCCACCAACTGTAAATGTGAATGTTTACTTTTAAACCAATTTTAGAAAAAGACAGGAATGTGCTTTTCCCCAAAAGTTACTAAAAATGACTAATATTTTTGAAGCACAGAACATACCACTGTATATATAGTATCAGTCATCTTTTTTTTGAGCCTGGCCTTTAATTTGTTTGACCAATTCCAGTCACAGACTTGGTGTTCTCCATGAAGTAGGAATCTCTTGCACAGACCTGTGGCCAGCCCTTTAGTGCTGTCAGAGGATTTTTCACACTTGAATGTCTAAAATATAACGCCATAATAATATTGTAAAACATAAAATGTATAATAATAATATAATAGTCATTGTACTCCCTCCCCCCATTTCTTCATGGCATTATAATCACATTTACAAATGGAGAATGGTAACTCAGACTTGAGCATGCGTGACCTAGCACCAAGTTACCCATGCAATCTCTAAAATTATCAAGGAGTTAATTGTGATATCTTGTTCTGGCCAACCCTTTTCCTGAAAGTGCCCCACAAAATTCAGATATTCCATCTTATTTTGTGTCAGGATATACATTGTATACAGTTAAAATATTTCAGGAACCCGGGATCTTCAGCTGTGCTTTCCTGTTTGAAACCTCTGGCATGTAGGGAATCACTTCACTTTTCTGTGTGTTGCTGTCTCCACTGGTAAAAAGAGGATAATAATATTTATTTATCTCTAGAGAATGTGTATGGGTATGCATTTACCTTTTTCAAAGAGTTTTGGAAGTATAAAATGACATATTCTGTGAATGTTGAGGAACTACAGTAAAAAAATGAAAACTTGAGGCCTCTTTTTCGTGATTCAGCAGGAGTTAAACTGCACCTCTGGTTCTGAAGCAGAGGTTTACCACTGATTTTGGCACTAAGTATGAGGGTAGAATCAAAGTCCCATGGAATATCTACCTTCACCACTTATGGCTGGCATTGCGCTGAGACTGAAGTGAAATGGATTTGCTGGCCATCCTCTCTGAGGCTTATCTTCTCTCCCAAAACGGTGTGCTAGAAAATACTATTATCCTTAACAGTAGCTCATTAAATGCCTTTTTTTTTTCCCATTTGTGACCCTTGCTGTCTCCATAGCAAGTAATGGGAATCCCCTATCTGCAACGGAGCTAAGCAAGGTTTACTTCTAATCTCTCTGTGGGGTGGCAAACTGCATCTCTGAAATGCTGCCCTTCCATGAAGGCTCTCCTCTTGCCAGCTGAGTTGCTTTTCACTGTGGCAGCATTGTTTCCTGTCTCTTAAGTAATTACCAGTGTGGTGGTACCAAGTGATAGTGTTGTGCATTATATTTTAAAACAAGAAATGGTCTTAAACTCTGAGCCATACTGTAGTCCTCTGAATACAGGCAACTGTTTTTTTAATTAGTTTATTTTCCCCTATCAAATCTGCTGAAGGTGCCACATTTTATTCCATTTCTAGACATTAAAACACCTCTGTTCTCTTTGTCTGTCTTCTCCAGCCACACAAATTCTGTTTTAATAGAAATACACAGACTAACCTGATTGGAAAAGAGAAATGTTCAGCAGACAATCATGCATGCTTCTGTAACTCAAATTAATTTTTAGGCCTCATTCAAATTCAGCTCAATCTTTGTATTATCTTGCAGTGACTCTATGATGACATAAGCCCATAGCAATGCTATAAACTCGTAGTTTTGATTAAAAAGGAACATAGGAAACCAGCACATTTGCAGATACCTTAAACAAGCTATTTCTGTGATTTGAATGAGGTCTAGAAGAAAGAAAATGAGTTGGAATGGAAAATTTTTGAAAGATTGTGGGAGGCAGAAGCAAAAGAAGGAAGGAAGAGATATAAACTTCAAGGAATTTTGCGGCTTTGCTTAAATTCTGTTCCATCAGGATCAGCAAGGGATAGGCCTGAAGTAAAATTCTAGTACGGAATGATCAGAAAAAAGAAATCAATGATAGGAAAAATGTAAATCTGAAGAGTGAAAATATCTTTGTGTTTTACAAGAGGGGAGGAAGAAAAATGTGCTAACCTGGCTTGGAATGATAAATGAGACATTTCTTAGTGCTTTGCAAACTGATTTGTTTTCCCAGAGGGGAAAAAAAGACTCAGCAAGTGTTTGGTCAAATTTACCTGCCCATGAGAACTCACCCAAACCCTGCAACTGTCAGGAAGAATAAACCACCAAAAGCCAGCATGAAGCTCCATTTCTGTCTGCATTAATAACACGTATGATGGAAGACGAAATGGATGATGGGGTCCTAGTAAGCATGTAAAAAAGCAAGGGCAAATGAATTAATTCTTTTCAGTAGTTACAGGAAAAAATCCAGGCCATGTAATTTTGAAGGCTGAATGTCAGAAGCCCAGGAGCCTATGAAAAACAAAATCAAACAAACACAAATGGTAATACATAAGGGGCATATTACCTCCTGATGGCACATACGTTCGACTCCGACAGGAAGCATGTGCACAGCCTAAAAGGAAAGTATGTGAATTTCAGATTTCATGGAAAGTGACAGTACCATATGTAGTGGTTAATGAGTTTGTAGTTTGCTAACTATGCCTAAAAAAGCTTATACAGCTGCTTAGAGAGATCAGCTAGAAAAAGCTCTTCCTAATTCTCTTGGTGGGTAGCTGGTTCAAAGAAGGAAGCACTTAAGAACTCTAAAACTGTTATTTCTTTGTTACTGGCTATAGTGTCTAGAAACCTGAGTCTTTGGCCCACTGTGCTAGGTGTTGTACCTGCACTGAAGTCAATCTGCTCCAAGGAGTGTGTTTTCTGAGAGTTTCTTTCTTAGTAAAAATAGTGTTGGGCAGGATTGTGGCTGTAGCTCCCCTGCAGAGATTGTCAGGTAGAAAATAATATGTACATTTATTGCCTTCAGCGGTGTTTAGAAATTCACACTGGCCGATTCTCTCGCTGTACTAGTTCAGTAGAGCTACTCGTGGCTTTGGTAGAGTCACGCTGGTGAGTGTCAGAAGGGACAGGGATATTAGACCTTGACAGAGTTGTGAAGGTTCAGTACTCTGAAAATCAGCTCTATTTGTCAGTAGAATCTGTGGTCTTTGCTTTTCACATTAGTGACATTGTTGTAAACCTCCTGTAAATATTCATTGCAAAAATCAAGTTGTCTGAGAATGGAAATGTGATCAGAAGAGCGTTTGGCAGAATATGACATCAAATTGATTAAACAGCTGCAAGAAAGAACAGAGAGATGTGTGATGTATTTGGATTGCGGGGAATTAGCAAAAAGGTTTTCATTATCATAGGCAGGTGCAAGAGATGTGTTTTTCCACAGTTATTCTTCAACATATATATTGACCACATGGTGCATGAAAGTGGATCAAGTAAACTGCAGCAGCAGCGTAAAAAACACATAATGACTGTACAGAAGGAACAATCTAAGCAGGGAAGAACAGATTAAGGCAGTCTTATTTGCCCGTAATTTGTTCCTTTGTGAAAATGCTGAAGATCTTAAAAGCCTTGGTAAATGCCTTTAAGGGAATATGACAGAGAAAGGACCAAAAAAAATCAATAGTCTTGATTCTTTTTCTTAGTTTGCATTAGTGTAACCTAGTGGCAGAGTCTGTGTAATTTGGATGTCATCTAAATTTGCAGTTCAGACAGACTGCTAAATGTAGCTCAACAAGACAGAGCCTTGTCTGTCTGATTGTGACTAATGTAGAGAAAATGAGGTGTCTGATAGGGAGCTCAAAACTGCCATTTCTCATGTAAACTGGAGATTTCAATTTTTCATTCCTTTTCAGTTAGAAATTACATCAGGAAACAAAGCACACATGGCAAATGCACAGGAAATCTGGCTTTTGCATCGAGTATTTTTTGTTAATACTGCAGCCTTCTTAGATGTCATAAAAGATTAACCAATTAGTGAATTAAAGAGAAAAATTACTTTTTTGGGTGTCATTAATCAAGATTATTTCCTTTACCCTGGGGGGAGGAAATACCACAGGCAACAAGCTGTAATAATGCTCAACGAGCTCTAATTTATGTGAACTCCTTTCCCAGCAGAAGCTGTGGAACTTCTTTCTGAGCACATTCACAAGATTGCTCTTTAAGCCGCTTAGGCCTGGTCGGAGAAATTGTAGAGGAAATTAGTTTCTGTCCCTTTAATAGCTGGGATGGAAGATGAGAAAGCATGTCTTTAAGGCGGTGATGAAGAAATGGGTTGACACAATGACAGCCTCTTCCACGTCTCTTTTTACTGAATACAGGAAGACATAAGATCCTTCTAATTGCTCATTTTCTACCTGCCATGGAGGACAACAAGAGGAACAAAAGAAAAAGGAATAACACTTGTCAAACGATCCTGAGGATCTAATTCTCACAGAAGCTTGTCCAAAGGGACTTTGTAGTTCTCTGACATGTTATACTACAGACCCATCTTGTCTGCTGAACATTAGAAGAAGATGAGGAAATGGTAATTCCTCAGACTGCTGTCACTGTAAATGGAGACTCTGATCTGGAAACGTGTAGGGATATGCTTAACTGAACAGTCTTGCTGAAGGCAGTAGTTAAGCAAAACCCAAATGGCAGAGTGATCATTTGATTAAATCTCTGACATAAATCTGGAAAAGTAACTGACTGACTGAATTCTGGATCCTGTTTTAAATCTTTTGAAGCCTTGGCTCAATAGATAGAAGAACAGTTTATTCTGTATATAATTAAAATGACCACAAGAAAGGAAAGCTTCTTGTAATGGAAAATGTGGTGTCACATCTTGGAGCAAACTGAAGTGTGGCATTAACCACAGGACATCTATGCCTGGAGACTGTTCCAAACCCAAATGCTCCTAAAACTTTCCTTGGTTTCAATGTGCATTGCAGTAGACACACAAAAAACACCTGACTGAGTGTCCAGTGTGTACCAATAAACTGGAAGCAAGAAAGGGAGTTCATTCTAGTCTGAAATTGAGAGGAAGAGAAGATTTCCTGGCTTTGGAAACATCTGGCTATTCATTAACATGCTTTACTGGCTTTTGCCTTGGAATTCATTACTTGGGCAAGTTTGAGAGATTCCTCCTCCCTTCTTTCCTTCCTTTCCTTTTGTTACTCTCCAAGATAATGAAGGGTTTACTTCTACCCCTCTTTACTGCCTTTTTCATCTGACAAAATTCTCTTTGTGGATGTGTGGGGGTTTTTTTGCTGCTGTTTGGGTTTTTTTGTTCTTTGTTTTTGTAGGGCTTTTTAAAAATATTTGATTGTTTTAGTGTGAGCTCATTGCTTATTGGAAGGCAGTGGCTTTAGAAAGCATCCTATTTTAAAAGTATTTCTGGATAAATTTTCCAAATTCACAAAATTATTCTAGTATGACAGTTTTTGAAAAGAAAACATCTAAGATTTTGCTTTTAAATAACTTTTAGCTTTGGTATATAAATCAAATGTAGTATTTTAAAAAAAACAAACAGAATACTGAAAAATTTTAAAAAGGTGCCAAAACAGAGAATTCTCTGAGCATTTTGGTGATACAAAATATGTAAAAATAGTCAATATCTTTTGTTAGACTAAGTTACATAGTTGAAGAAAACAGCCCATCTGCCCAGTTGGTTTGAAGCAGATGCATCAACCCTGAAAAAATGGGCAATTACAAGGTGATTCAACGACCAAATCCTGGGACATATTTTGATCTTTTTATTTGAAACTTCAACTTTTTGCTCTGATTTATGACCCTTTCTGTGTAAATCTTTTCCTCAGGGTGGGAAAATTCTCCTTCCACCATCCTCCTGCACTGTATTCACATGTCCATCCAGAAATTTCAGATTGTTTCTGACAGGTGAGGTGATGGATGTCACTTCAACCATACTCAGAACGTGCTGCTGCCTAGACATTTGGTCTTTTAGTAACAAAGCACCATAACTTATGGGCTTGATCCTTTGGGTTCAAGTGACTAAGGGTACAAAAAAGATATTTCAGAAGGTTTGGTAGCTAGACAGAAGGAAAATTCAGTCAGAAGGGATTAGCACAAACACATAAGGCTTGGTTGTGACAGAACCCAGAACAAAAGCAGTGTCAGCAGGCAGGGAGATGCTGAGTCCAGCGTCTCTGTCTCGGTTTCACCACTCTTCCTCCTTGGTTCCTGCAGGCATGAGTTCTCCCCAGCCACTCTGTTCTCCTTCCAGTCAGTGCCTTTGGGCACAGCTGAGGACTGGAGCCAAGGCTCTGCTTGTTTCTTATACCAACAATGTCCTTGTGTCCCAGAGGTCCCTAAAGGTGAGGAAGTGTGAAATGCCCCCACTTCTGTAGCCTGTGTGGTGACAAGCTGTGGCTTTGTCTATAAGGAAAGAAAGTAGGGGGGGAAAGACTCTTATTCCTCCCTGGTATTATTCAGTGTTAAAGCCACAAAGAATCCTGCAGCTGATTTGAAACAAAGGAGCTATTAAAATATTAGTAATTTCAAGAGTCTTGCGTTCTGGAAATGTGTGCTATGATTAGCTCATGTTTCCAAAAGTTTCTCTCCAATTGGGAGTGCAAAAATGTATTTAAAGCATCTCATATTCATACTGAAACACAGGTAGGAGTGTGATTATGGAAAGGAAATGCCTGCCAAATATTGCAAGAAGTAAGATAAAATGGTTAGATTTTGCAACATTAAACCCAAGACTAAAATTCATTCCCTAACACATTTTCTGTAGAGCTGTAACTGAAAATGTTAAATGCAGGGACAGGATTTCAGCCACTGTCCACAGTCAAGACCCAGACAGTGGCACATGTAGCATGTGTGGCACTCTGTCCCATGCTCTGATTTTCTGATCACAATCTCTTCCTCTACTCCTTGTATGAACCATGTCACAATCAGAGACTGAGAAATTGCTGTCTCTTGCTGTAGGTACACTGGACATTGCAGAGCTAATGGTGTTACAGCTCTTTTAAGACCTCCTCCAAAAGTACTTTAAAGGCTAGAGAAAAAGTTTCACTGATTTCATCAAGACCTTGGGGATACCATGCACAAGTTCTTAACACAGTATGTATAAAATTCCACTGAAGTGTGTAGGTTTTCCTCTTTTGTGTTTTTTTTTGTTGTTGTTGTTTTTTGGTTTTTTTGTTTGTTTGTTTGGGGGTTTTTTGCGGGAGTTGAGGGGGCTGTATGTGTGTGTATATCTCAATGCAGTTTTAGGGCAATAATTTTATTTGAGGCTTAGGTGAATTGGGCATCCACCTATCAAACAGAAAGTAAGAAGGAGAAAGTGGGAGGTAGAAAAGGTAAAGCAGAGATGAAGCTTAGCTGAAATCCTGCTCCTGATACAGCCACTGGGAGGCTTATTTTATATGTGGGAGTTCATCTAACATAAAAGCCACCTACTCCTGCCAGCCTCCTGCAGTTTTGGAAGGCTTCTTCATTTTCCCATACATAATAAACATACCTTGTTCTTTAGGGAGAAAAAAATTATTTAAAAAGTTACCTCATCCATGAAGAAGACTATGGCTGTCTAACTTAGGGGGTGAAAGCTCAGAAATCCAGACTAGCTCTGTGACAGTAAGGAACAGTTGTTAAAAAGCATCTGTCCTCAGCATTGAACTCAAGTGAAGCAAAGACAAATGGGAAATAGCTGCACCCAAAGTTAAGTGCCTGGCAAGTAAGAAAGCAGGCTTAGGTTCTTCTCATTCCACAGTACTGATATTTTTCTTTATTTATTTTTTCTTCCTAAGTGGGACTAAGGCTTACCTCAATACCAGCCTAAATCTAGAGAGCATTATGTCATTTCCACCTTTGGGTGGGATCATTTTCACAGAGAGTGGCCAGTGGTTGTCCCTCTCCCTTCCAGATAAGAGTTTGTGTAAGAATGATATCCTCTTGGCAAGTTCCAGCCACGGCATGCTGGCGGCATTTGGACTGGGACTTGTTAGCAAAAAGCCCCATTTTTCTCACTTCTGCAAGACACTGGCAAGTCTTCTCACTGCCTAATCCCTCAGTCTGCCAAGGAAACCCAATATGAGTAATGTTCTCATAATGCTTCCCTTAGGACAGGAACTGCATGCTGTGAAAAGATGGTATTTTTGGGGCATGCTCTTTGTAACTTGACTTCTATTCATTTTTAAAACTTGCTAGATGAGTGCTTTCTTCTTCTCTTTTTTCCTTTTTTTTCTATTTCACTGCAGAATTGTAAAGCTGAACATTTTTGGGCGTGAGTGCCGTCAGTGTTAATATAATGCTTTGCTCTCTTTGTCTTCTCCTGTCTTATTCAAACCCGATTTTCTGCCTCTTTCTCCCTCCTTAGTGCTTGATCTCAGATTTTGAGTTCTGTTCCCTCTTTCTTCTTATTTCCAGTTTACTACATTTATTTTTCTTGTACATTTTATCAGAATTTTAACTTTGTTTTATTTTCCCCACTTCTGTTTTATTTTTGGGGGGTTTATCCTTTTTCTTCTGCCCTAGTTTTACCACAGTTTCTTCTCTTTTCCTTACCTTTTAAAGCTCCATTTCATTGATAACTGTACTGAGAGGGAAGTAAAAAGAGTTGGCAACAAACACAGTCCACTGAAGTTTTTTTAAAATGTGTTTCCTTGTAATAGTTATGCTCATTATTTATCTGTAAACTATTTGCAGTGGACACTAGGACGTCTCTTTGCTTGCTTTATCTTTTTCCAGTGAGTTTAATTGTTCTTCATTAATATCTCTGTGCACAGATTAGCTTGTTACGTTCTGCTGTCTCCTGTGTGTTCTTTAATCCATTGTCATATTTATAACTTCTGAGTTAAAATTATTTTGCAAGAAACAGTTGAATGTGTATTAATTAATATAATTTCATCTCTCTTTTCAGGGATAGAGGTAAGGGAAGTAAATGAACTCCTCCCTGCTATTGCAGAATAGTCTTTGCTCAATGATGAACAGCTTTTCTTCAGATTTCTATGTGGGCTTCATATCTCCACCACAGAGTCATTTAAAAAGTTCTGTAATGAATCCTGGAGTGTGAATTTGCTGTAAAAGCTTGACTGGCTCTGCTGCTCTGGCTTTCTTCTGTGGGGCACTGGCTTTTGTAAACCACACAGATTTTTGAAGTAGATGCTACTTGGGAAAGATGTATATCTAGGAAACGACCTTGCCATGTCTCACATTTCTTCAACACATTCCTTTGTAATATTTTTGGTTTAAAGCAGTAGATATTCTGGATTCTCTGAAGTTTAAAATGAAAACCTTGGTGATTCTTTAAAAATGTATTTTAAATGTTTTAATTCTGCCTGCTGACAAGAACATTCTCTTTGAGAGAGAAACCCTGGACTGGATCCTAGTCAATACACTGCAGCATCCTCTTGTGTTAGAGCCACCCCCCTTGCTCCCTGTTCTCCTCATTTCTTATTGTCAGTCACCTATAGCCAGCTCCTCTCTTGCACATTCAGTGATCAAGGGGTATTTGGGCTTTTCATAAACTCCAGCTGCTGTGATCTCCTCAATGAAAACACCACCACGACCAAATTAATGATTTTCTTTTCTCTGCCTTATTCAACCCCTCTCTATGCAGGTAGTTTCCCTTGAGCACCCACACTCACTGGAGAGGCAACACTCGGGGCCCACTGCTGACCTGTAGGATATTCTTAAAGAAACTTCCAGCTGCAGTCCCTCGTCCTGGCTGTTCATCTTTCAACACCAGGTATCTGCCAGACAAAAAAAATGGCATCATCACCAGAGTCCTAATTTCATCTTAATTTTTACCTGTAATTTTTACCTTCTGAAAACTAATCAGCAAAACAGTGCTGTCAATTTTTGGCAAGCTCCTTAAAGCAGTCACCACACACTCACTCAGCTCTTTCTTTTTAAGGTCTGCTCCTCTGACAAGTTACTTTAAAAAGGTCTGACTGTACGTGATAAGGCCGTAAATTTGATGCACAGATGGTCCAATCGCCTTTGCAATTATTGTATTGCGCCATTAGGTGCACAAGGGTTTAATTTGTTTAAAATATATTTTTCCTGTAATTGGAATCTGTCATGGCGGGTTGGTTTGTCTGTTTGCCGGTGGACAAACTGTTTGTGTAACTGGTTTACTGGGATAGGTTGAGCTCAGTGTAAGGATATTTTTTTCCCCATTTTCCAGTAAAGAGTAAGTCATCTGTAATATATGGTACTTTCAGCTGACCTAGTGTTGTCATAAAGATAATATGTCCATTGAGAGAAGCATTCTGTGTGAGGTTAGTGAATTGCTTTTAGAACATGTTTTCTATTAACATTAAATACAGAAATAGTAATTATTTGTAAACTGTTCATTTAAATGCACAGTGAAACATTCCTACTTGCTTGGGGTAGAAAATAGCATGGCTTCTACAAAAAGATGATAAAAAAGTACCGCTTAATCATTTGGCTAAACAAAAACCTATATCCATTTTTGTCAATTCCTGAGATTTAATTAAAACACAGAGGTTCATTCCAAACCAAACCAAACCAACGCCTAATTATCACAAGTGTTAATTACAAGTCTTCCTTTAACTGAATGACTAATAGAACAGAATGGCAAACGCCTTCCCAACAGCAAACAGATTTAGTGACAAATGAAGCAGGATGCAAATTGAGGGCATCTTCGAGCCTTTGAAATCCTGCTTTACCTCTGCTGTGAATAATAAGTGGGAATTGTTTTAGCCCATGTCGGTGTTTGTTTATCACCAAATTATGCTTTCCATTTGAGGCCATGACAAAAGAAAATGAAAATAGGGTAAATACCTTAATCCATGAATCTTTTTCACTCCAGTGGCATATTTTAAATATGTGAAATCAGCATAAAGTAGGAAATCAGCCTGCTGGGTTTATATCTCCAGACAGTTAGTGAAATCAGGTTGAAGGTAAAATATAGGTTTCAGATGTGAGCACTCTGGAAGATGCACATTTATAAAGAGCTTCTAGCTGGAAGTGGGTTTGGACAGCTGTTAATGCCAAAGCAGTGCCTGTCATCAGAGACCATGTTCTCTTCACACTGAGGGAAACTCACTAAATTTCAGATACAGTAAATGACAAACACTATGGGTTTTCCTTTTTGAACTATAGCGATGAAGATTTTTGTTTCCATTCTTCCTGTTGGGTAAGGAAGCAATGTACGGTTTTGCATCATTCTAGAGATTTGATGTGAAACGTGGCAAAAAATTTCAAATCATTCAGGAACCTTTACATTAATTTGGGGACAAAGTAATTGAAACATGGAAATATTCTTACAACAGCTGAGACATTTATTTGTAAAGGTGTGAAGAAATAAGGATGCTCAGAAACCGAAGAAGATTTTAGTGGGCAATGGTTTCACATGCACAGTCCCCAAACTTGGAAATATTAACCATCTACATGATTTTGTGTTCTTTTCATAATTTGTGGGAGGAATAAAACTGCGAACAACCAGAAAGCCAATTGCAAACAAAATTGTAATGTTGGAGATTGTGATCCAAAGATCCTTTCTACTTCCCTAATTTGATTCAACTGTGCACCTGTGTATCTAATTTTCTTTTCACCCATTTATTTTTGTTTCCTGTCCCATACGATCAGAATATATTGTAAGTTATAAGTTCTCCAAGTTTAAGTTGCAATTATTTCCATTTAAAATTATTCCCTACATGTTCACATAGTTATTTCTGTTGTATAGAATAAGAAAAAATTCTTGTATTTCCCTTTAGAAAAAATATATTTCCAGGTGATGCTGATGAATTTAAAGATAATAGCCATAGCACAGTGACATTTTATATTCTTATTGCTGTCTGAATTGCAGCACTTCAGAGTGTTTTGCAAATATTAGCGGGTTCAACCTGGAGCTTGCTATGGTGCATGGACTGTTATCACCATTTTACAAATGTAGTGAGATGGAGGGCTGAATTAATCTAAATCTAACCAGTAAAACAGCAAATAGATATCTATAAATTAAATGTGTTGACTTGAAGTCCAATTATTCTAGATACAGGCTTTTAAGTGTATCCTATCCTATGAAATTAGTTCCATTCTTTGCCCAGTGGACTTGATGGCACAGGTCAAAATGACAGTTTCTTTTGAAGCCACCAAGATATGGAGAGCTTCTTCTGAAGGAATAAAAAGCAACTCTAGTGGTTTCAGTTGCTTTTGATTATTGCTAACATCAATCTCAGACCACTTTCACTTTAAGCTTAAAAAAATATTCTTCTGAGTATACCTACCCTGTGATTTGGTCAGGTTTGGGTCTGTATTGGCTTCCATGTGTTTCTTATCACTCCTTTGCTATTGTGAGAAGTAAAACATTGATTCCTTTCTGGGTATTTTCTCACCAGAGTCCTGTGCTGGGCATACCAGATCTATCTAAGAGTTGGTCATTTCCATCTCATGACAACTGTTGCAAAGAGTAGCCTGCTTTTTCTCTTTCTTTTCTTTACTTATTTTTTCTTTCTTAGCCTTGTGATATTAAGTTCCACATATTCTATGCTAAACATGCAATTTCAAGTCTTAATCCAAGAGACAGCACTGGGAATTGCTGAGTGCTCTCCTCAATGGGAGTGGGATTGGTACATCAGCCCCATGGCGTGTTAGAGCATTACATCAGCTACTTATCATCAGCAATTTTGTACTGTTTGTATTCAGATGAGATTAAGTCCAAGTATGATTTTATTCTGGCCTCCTCTAAATTAGATTAGTGCAAATCAATTGAATCTTTCTTTCAAAGAGATAATTTGTTGCAGATATCTTGCAGGATCTACCACTGAAATGGGATCAGTTGATAGAGCATTCAGCGTGGTTGATCAGCAGTACTGAAATGAAGTGGTTTGGTATTCATTAAAAAATGTATTGCTTCTGTAGCTGATGAAACTCCTTTTTGAGTAAGACACTATGTTTGACAGGAGTAGTCCACAGCAACACTTATTATTTACTGGTGTTGGATATTCCTTTTGGAAAAGAGCTGAGTTGGAAATCATGAAAACATCTGTTACATAGTTAGATTAGATAATGTAAATGTTTAGAAAATGCAAATTGAGCTCACAATAATTAGTAATGATGCTTTTCTACTCTTATTAATAAGGTAATGCTTCTGGCAATTACATTTAAATTTCATATGAAGGTTCAAAGCACTGGAATTATTTCCTGTTTAGAATAGCAGTGTTCAGTGTGAACTTGCTTAGCAATCTGTACCAGGGGCTCTTACAGAACTAGAAACTACTCGTCTCTGTTTCTCACCACAGAACCATTGCCTTTTCCTGCTACTGGGAAGGAGAACCTACATATATAATTGTGAATGATTGTGTTAGGGTTTGTACACAAAGGCTGTTGTAATAACATTTTGAAATAAAAGACAGCCCTCTGTGTGTTACTTTTAGGATATGCAAACATATAAATCCACATCTGTCCTGTGTAGGGTGAAGAACTGAACAGACGTCAGTTTAAAATAACCTTGATATGGCATACTGCTTAATTTAAATGTACATTTGAGAAAACAAGCCCTTTCTGAAATGTCTAGGACCCGCTTAGGGTTGACAAGTAAGTGTGTGTTGTTGGCATATACCAGTCCAAAATCCTGGCAGAGACACAGAAAGGAAAGAACACTGAATGTTAACAAAGACTTCATTAATATTGATGTGTAATTCACATGGCAAAGAAAAGCTGCATTATTAGCCACTATTGTTATGGTACTGGCATTAATATTCAATGAAGATGTGTGAGTATTGAAATTCCCTGACTTCTGGGTACCCCAGTGGTCCAATAATAATGACAAAAACTGTGCTAGAGTTAGTGGGAACCTCATGCTGTCTACATGGTAATCAAGCTCTGCTTTGTTTTGTGAGGGTTTCTGAGCTTGTACTGATATTTCTTGTGGAATGGAGGGCACCCATATTTTGTTCTGCATTCAGAAAGCTCTTGCGTCTACAGATGAAAGTAGCATTGGTCCTCTACAGCTCTACTGCTGGATCTCTGTTGGACACAATTGTCACAGGAGGTAATTTTATACCTGGTCAACTGAAAACAACCCACCCTCATTTCACATAAGAAACCATTTATGGACTACCAAATAAAATAACAGTCTTTGTTTCAGATTCAATTATAAATAAGTTGATATTTTTTTAGAAGATGTGCACGACTAAAAGACTTCATTCACACCAAACTATCTTTAAGTATTTGTTCATCTGAGTTGTCCAGCTAAATATAAACATAAATATAAATACAAACATAAACAGGGAATAAATATAAACAGGGAATCCCTTTACCATTTGTATATATAAATGATATTGTGATAGAGTATTTGCAGGGTATGGTCTATTGAGACACATGGAATATAACTTCATTCAAGAAGGCAAGTGCATTGACATCAGTGGGACTAACATCAATGCATAAAGGCAAATATATACATGAGGTCTTTGCAGGCTGAAGGCCTCAGTGTGTAACTTAAAGGCTCCATTTTTCAAAACTTCACTGAGGTTGTGTTCTGATTACATCAATAGAGTCCTTTTTCACATGAATCCTCACCATTTTCCTAACAGAGAATTTCATTTAAGAACAAACAAGTGGCTCTATGTATCCAGAAAAGCCCATTGTCCATACAAATCATACATTTCTTGAGATCTTAATTAATTTATGTATTTCTTTATGTAATGAAAATCTATGATCTTTCAAAGAAATCTCCAGGTGCATTGGCCTTACAGCATTCTACGAATTGATAAATGTTGTCCTATATATGTAGCTTTCCCCAAGTATCAATGGTAGCCACAGAAATTAAATACATACTTATTCCAACAATTTATAGAGACAAGGATTTTTTGTCTCCTCCCTGTGACAGTTGTCAGCACAAAAGCAGGCAGTCCTTTCCCCTTCTTAGCACCACCATTTTTACAGCTGAACATCAACCTTAGTGCATTCCAGTGAATCCCAACAGAGAAAACAAACCTCTGCTGAAACCACAGCCTCAGAGATGGATTATGACTATACTGCAACCCGTCTGTCATTTCCCTTGCCTGTTCCATGCTGCTGGTGGACTGAGATTTGTCTTTTCATCCTCCAAGGGATCCCTGCTTCAAATTCTGCCAGCGTTTGCCCAGTAGCTGGTTTGTGTAAGACAACCCTGAATGGTTCACTTACTTGTTACTGCAGAGTAGTCTATGGACTTCACAATTTTAGGTCCAGATCTCTCCTACCACTTCTTCCTACCCCTAGCCACAAGTACATGCCATACTAACAAAAAGTTCCAGTGGCACAGAGGCTGATTAGGATGAGAAGTATCAGTCTCTTGGTGTGATGCATTGTCAAGCTGGTGTTCCAGTGTACTGCTTGAGTATCAAGCACAGACCGTGTGGGGAGGCATTTGAACTTAGCCAGAGCTCTGTGGTGGCCGCTTCCCTTGCTCAGGCAGCATCAGAGATGAATTGGCAACTGAGGGTGGGAGAAGAGTTGGGACACATTATAACATATTTTGAAAAGTCTTTTTTAGCACTTCCATGCTGTTCATAATTCATGTTGAATAATACTTATTTGTGCTGTGCCACCAGCTGCTTGTTGTTTTATAGCACTGTCATTAGTTCACTATTAGAAAATGACAATGAAGACCAAATACAGCTGGAATGTTAGTGCAGTAACATAATGCATGGAAAGAGATTGAGAACAAGTGAGTATGAAGAAGCACTTGCTCCAGCATATCCTAAACAATTAATGGCATCATGGAGAGCATTATTCCACCCTTGACTAATAAAACACTTAAGTGCTGTTGCAAGTTCCAAATATTTAAGAAGACAATCTTCATTTCTTCCTACCTTCAAGAACCTTGTGTACAAATTCAGTATTTACTTTTCTTATCCTCCACTTCAGTCATCACCAACACTTCTTCAGTAACAGACTTGGTTTTATTTTTTGTCCCAGCTTATATTGGCTGATAAACCTTTCCATGTTGACTTTCACCATATGGAAGATTTGCTTTTCTGTCTCTGCATATAATTGATGGAAACCATCTGAAAGGGAAAAATGAGCAGATAGTCCATTCACACTGATTATTAGCATGACCATGTCCTACTTTAGTCTATTTTGTGCCCAGCTGGTCCTCCAGTCTGCTTTAGACTCTAATTCTAAGGTCTAACAAGGTATTTTCAGTCAGGCCAAGACAGGACTCAGATTCACCATGTCCTCCTGATTTTAGCCCTTCAGCATTGACTAGCCTTCTCAGTTTCCCATGTGTATTGTTATTTCCCCATCTCCAAGGTTATAAATAAAACTGCTTTTACTGCTTTATGTCAATATTACCATTAGTTTTACACAGAGCACTTGTATTTGCGTGAGAGGTGGTTTTTCTTAAAAAAAACAATTTTGCAATGCTTTACTGTAAATGATGCAAAGTGAGACCATATGGTAACATCTGGGTAGTGGTGGTCCCTAGTAGTTTGCTCTGAAATGAATTCTACCCAGCCTAGTAGTTCGTGCATTTAACTGATGATAAGTCTATTTATCCTTTTGCATTCCCAGCTGAGATTCTCAATGCCCTCTTCTAATCAGAATTTAAAGTGAGTGACATGCAATCAGGGAGGGTTTTTAGAGAACAGTAAGATGCTTTTCGTTTCACCTGTGCACTTAACAGGCTTTCACTTTTCTCACCAAATAGAAATGGCACTCACAAGTACAAGGAGCTACCAGGAAACACTCATCCAGACTTTCTAATGTTGAGCAGGACATTTTGTTGGAGCAAATTTGCAGTATTTCTCTATAGCTGCAGATTGGCTATTACTTGGTGCAGTCACCTGGCACTCTGAGGCCAATGAGAACTCATTGCTATCCATATGTTCTTTTGTTCCCAATAGTTAAAAGATTTGAAGTGTTTTAGAGGGTAATGGCTACTTCTGTTGCCACATCACTTTAGAAGCCTGATTTTTAAGCCCTTTTGGTATTCAGTACCAAGAAGCGGATGAGTATTACTACCCTGTATTTGAACTGTGAAAGGAATGGGATCCCTCAGATGGAAAGAAAGGGTTTCAGCACTGTCTTGTGCAAAGTAACCAACCTTCAAAGTAACCAACTTTCAGAGCTGCATACCTAAATCCCATGAAGGCTTACAGGTGCAAAATGTGTGTTACAGAGATCAGAGAGGAAAAGGGGAGGTTTGGACAGAGGTTTCAAGAAACCATAGTTTAACTTAGTGCTATGATCTAGCTGACATGGTGATGATTGGTCAAAGGTTGGACTTGATGATCTTAGAGATCTTTTCCAACCTAAATGAGTCTGTGATTCTGGAAAGAGGTACCAGTGACTTGACTGGGTTCTAGTCCTACACTGCACAGGCTCCGGTGTAATGGTTGAGGGTCACTGAGCAGTGTAACAGTTTTCATGGTATTTTTATGTTTGTTTCATCCCAGAGGGATTCAGGTTGCCCAGAAATCCATATGATGGTCCTGACATAGGAGCTGCATCATACTTGTTGGATAGTCTTGGCTTTTCCACTTGTGTGGTCTGCTTGGGAGACCTCTGTGCCACTGGAACTTTTTGTTAGTATGGCATGTACTTGTGGCTAGGGGTAGGAAGAAGTGGTAGGAGAGATCTGGACCTAAAATTGTGAAGTCCATAGACTACTCTGCAGTAACAAGTAAGTGAACCATTCAGGGTTGTCCTACACAAACTGGCCTACCAGGCAAACACTGGCAGAATTTGAAGCAGGGATCCCTTGGAGGATGAAAAGACAAATCTCAGTCCACCAGCAGCATGGAACAGGCAAGGGAGATGTGTAATGTTTCTTGGTGGTAAAAGCAACAAAATAGCAACAAAAGGAAATTTGCAGTGGATGGCACAGTGCATATCATCAAATCAGTCTTGAAAAGTGGCAGGCACATCTTAGACTTTTAAAGATACAGTGCACAGTAAGGAAAATCACAGCAATTTCATACACCACATGAGCTGGGGTCTGAATTTATGAAAGCAATTGGTGTTGTGCACCAAATAAAATCATATTTAAATCTATCAATATTTTCCAGTGAAACTGTATATTAATTCAGATTAGACCTCCTACTGGTTTAATTCTGTAACCTGAGTTAACCACACTCCCAATACATCATGCATTATAAAAGATACATACCCAAGATGCTGTTAGACTAATCACTATCATTTTTCACTTGACACACTATGTTTATATTTTTTATAAGATTTTCTATTGTCTGCATATTTTCTAGAGCTTTGAGAAATACATACATGCAATTCATATTGTCTCAGGAATCTATATTTTTCATATAAATTTTTAAGCTTCTAAAATATTTCAAAGTTCTGATTAACTATTTGGGTCTTTTTTAGTCTTGGCATATATGTGAAGATCTGACAAGTAGAAAATTAAAATAGTTTACTTAGAACTAATACTTCTCCTTTAGAAGTCTGAAGATTGAAATTATTTGAAAATTCATGTTTCCTTCCTGGAATAAAAAAGACAGTAGAGCATGTTGTTCCTGATTTCTGTGTATTAAGGAAAAACATCCCTTTTCCTGATTTGCTGAGTGACTTAGGAGCTTACAAATATCATTTAAAATTACCCGAATTCAGTTAGTATTCAAGAGGTAGTATATCCCAGGAAAGGATTTACAATAGGTTTAAGAGGGTTCAGTTAGTATTTGTCTTTAGCTTTTCTGCATTTAAGTACATTGAGATGTCTCACCAGCAGCATTTTTTGAAGGACGTGCCTGTTCAATACACTTCTGTGGAAACCTTGGCTGCATTGGCATTTATGAGACTAAGAGAAACATGATCCAGGTAAGGTCACTGAAGGAAGACAAAATCAGATGAAAAAATATGCACATAATGACACATGAAACTTCCAACATTACTTTTTTCCAGCTTTATTTTCCCCTGGCAAAGTCAATCTTTATCCGCTCTTTTCAATATTTTACCTCCCTCAGCTATTTGTCTCCTTGCTCCCTCCGAAGTAAAATCCTTCTTTTATTTTCCTTGTGTTTAGAGGTTGGAAATGTGCTGAGGATTGAAGTGAGATCTCACCAGTTGTAAGGCAGCACCATACTCTGACAAGATCATCTAATGAGCAGGTAAATGGAGTGTCTCTGCATGACTCTCTGACGATATGGGACAATACCTTCCTGTGTTGTTACACTGTGAGTTCTGTTAAGCTATATAAAATAGGTTGTGGCAATGTCAGATGTGTATTGCAGATTTTCTAAACTCAATCTGGATTTCTGCCTTTAGCTAAAAGAAAGTGGAGTTACAGGAGAATGAATGGCCAAGGAGGACAGAAAAGTAAGTGGATTTGAAAAGCCCATAAAAGCTCTTTAAAAATCCAAAGACAGAGAGGACAGCAAGTGATGAGTTTTAAACAGTAGAGAGATTTTATGGCAAAGAAGAAAACCATTTCTGTGTTTAACTGTGCTTACAATTAATCAACTTTTAATTCTGTTCATTAAGCTTCATTATCATGAAGCAGTGTATTATAGTCACAAAGGAGTGGATTTGATTAAATTTTGAAGTGGAGCAATTCAAAAATAGTTCTGCAACCTAACAGAGCTTAGCAAAATTCAAGCACAGGGGTTCTCCCACAGGAAATCCAATAGAGATGACCCCTTTTTATCATATCAGAATTTGGCTCTAGATCCTGGGACCTTCTTATTTGTCTTTATATTTTTATGGTACATGGGTGTGTGTGTTTATAAACTACTTAGCACAGCTTCGTACACAGCTAAGATATTGATTTTTCCTATTGCAAAGCAGCTCAGGTGCCAGTGTGATGGTGTTAATGTTCTGATATACAAACAATTTTGGTTACCCCAACATAGACATGTAATGGGACAAGTTTATCAGTTGGCTTTTTGCAGCAGGAAATTTCCTACTTCAAGGAGTAATTTTTGAAGCAATTCCCTTTAATTAAAGTCAGTTGACATGTGATTTTTTTTAATGCAGAATTCAGATTTCAGTAGACTAAAAAAACTCAAAGAAATAGGGACTGAGTGTATGCGTTGACTCTCCTCACCCAAAACTGTGCCTAGCTACCTTTGTGCACCATTTCTACCCTGTAATAAAGAGTTTGCTGCAATGTTAAGACAAGGAATTTTGTTGACTCTTGATCCTACAAAGAATCTCAATCCAAGTTCAGCCAGTACCTCTTCCCATTTCTGTTGGATGTATAAAGCTCCTCAGCCATCTTTATTATTGGTTTTAGTCTTAATGCTATTTGGCTTGTTATAGTTCATCCTGTGGTTCTTCTCGTTGACTATGAACTGATCATGAAAACACACAGCAACTGCTTCCCCTTGCAAAATATGGAATTTTCTTGTCTATTATCTGGAGAAAATTGCACATGGTGATTCTCCAAAGCTGACCATTCTGGGATTTTCTTTTCCAGGGCATGTGCTATGTTGTGTAAGATGAGGGATTGGACATTTTTTTAGGACCTGTTTCAAATCTTGTTCACTTCCCGGGGATCTTTATGCCTTTCAAGTGAATGCTGCAATTAAGAATGCAGTTGGATGTATGAAGCCAGCCATAGAGTCTGGCCTCAGGAAATCCATGGCTCTCGTTTCCTCTGGATCCCTTGGGAAAATGTGCTTGTTATGAAATCTTAATGATGTCCTGCGTTTAGGAATTGCTCCTTATGCTTTTCTCTCACTTACATAATTACATCTGCTGTGTTGCAGTCTGTAATGAACAATGTTTGGTACAGGCCAAGACTTGTTTGCCTTATTGACACAAACAGTCTGATGGAAAGCCCTGGGATTACTCATGTGAATGAACTCAGCAGGGTGTAGCCCACTCTAGCACTGCTGTAGCACTCAGTTTTGGGGAATATTCAGTGTTTCACAGATTCATGTGTGCCTAGCTACTGAGGAGCACACTCTGAGCACACAGACTTATTTCTCTGCATACTTCTTGACTGCGAGCTTGGTTTGCTGGCCAGGAGATGCTGTTATGGTCTCAAAAAATATTTTCTAAATCAAAACCTGACTTTTCAGCATGCCTTCAGATGGTGATAATCGTCCTTCAAATAGTGCTGAAGTGGCAGGATCAGATCTCTGCTCTTCTGAGTTTGGAGTGAAGTCAAATGTGCATCTCTGCTGGCCCAGGTCAGTGCTGTCACAGCAAGGCAGTGGAGGGAGTTGCTGGCTCTGGACTCCGAATATTAAGATGCATAACAAAGCAGACTGGCTCCAGCAAAAGCTCAGAAGGCTGACTGCTCTGCCTAGCACAGTCATGCTTCTAAGCCAGGGATGCTGCTATCCATATTGTTTTGTGAATTCTTGACTGACCGGGCTATTCTAGTTTTGAAAGGACTCTCTTTCTGGAGAATTTCAGTTAGAGTCAAGTTAAGTGTGAACAGAACTGGTACATTTCCAACAAATGGGATTTTTTCCAGGAATGTAATAGCAAATAGACTTTTCAACCAGTTTTACTACTTGTTCTATGCTATGAAACTAGTTCTGTCAGTACACTTTGACTCTAGCTTTTTCCAGCCTCATTCTTCCAGTGCAACAGTATTTAAGCATTGGCAATTTTTTTGTGTTGACAGTTCAAAGCTAGGAGGACTTTTACAGGAGCTTAGACTTTTTTTCTGGTTTTAAAAACCCATGTTTTACAATATATGCTATAATATAAGGGATTATATGTTTTGTCCATGTTGGATGCTATATAGGGCAGCACTATACTGCTGAAACTCTTGTAAAGAACTGCTTCTCAGGGAATTGTCCTTTTTTGTTGAACAACCAGATAAATCTTCATGACAGCTTGGAAAATCTAAGGGGCAGAGTAAGATAACTGATAAGAGAAAGAAGGAATAATAGGAAGACTTAACAACATTGCTATTAAAAGATCAAATGTTTCATTACACATTGCAATAATTCACTATAATATGAATTATTATTATTATTATTATTATTATTATTATTATTATTATTACTATTACTATTACTATTATTATTACTATTATTATT